>JAHZMX010006597.1:0-42823 GCA_027743895.1 Seira musarum | reverse complement strand
GGTGAATGCATATCCTATCCACCTACCTGACTCATCATAATATTCACTTGAGCCTTAGTGGCCCGGCTTAGATTTTGTCTTTGTCCACATGATCTGCCTCTCTTACCATGAACGCTTCCCCGCGTTCTCATATTCCTGTCATAATTCTGCCTTCACCTAACCAAATCAATTCTTACAAATTCAAAAACAATTAATTATTTCCAATAATATTTCAATAACATCTGAGTTCAGCTGAAGCACGAACGAGGAATACTAGGACTAGTGAGGGCTCCAATTTGGCTGTAAGTTTAAACATAGATAGTGTTTCGCCATGAGCTTAGCTAGGTCAATGTATTTTATTTTTTGTTCATTTATTCAATTTTTCCTGCCTATTGTATGTGCCAAGCGTGTGCACACAACATAACAAATTAGACTTTATCCAGCTTGGATACTAAATGTAAATGAGGGGTTCTAAAATAATTGTTCATGAATTCTACCTTTTTTAAGCTTCAGTTTCATTTCATAAAATTCAAGTCATCTTATTCCATTTTTTATCTTAATATGAAAAAAGTCAATGTCCGTTCATTTCATTTTTGTCAGTTTTAGGATTTTTGTTCTAACCTTTCTTCAGAAGCGTTTTGGCATCGGACACGGAACATGCTACGTTCTTAAGCCACATTCAAGTAATAATATTTTCTAATTTATTAAAATTTAAAAATTTTCCATTTTATTTTATAAATAAATTCAATAAGTGTCATTGCCGTTAAGTTTACAATAAACGTTCAAGTGCGAATTAAATCCACGTTATTGTGCATCATTATAAACCTGTCATCCAAAAATTCACCAAAAATCAACTCTTCATCTAACAAGGAAACATTTCCGAGTGTACCCCCTTAATCACATAAGAGATATGCCATCTTTTAATCTTGATGCCTCCAACACTAAAAACTATCGTCCTATTGCCATTGCCAGTGTTCTTTCGAAAGTGTTTGAAGGACTTTTACTAAAATTAAATCAGGCAAATCTAAGGACCAGCTACAGTCAGTTTGGTTACAAGAAGAGCGTGGGGACTGAGATGGCCGTTTTTGCCCTTCGATCTATAGCCCATCACTACCTTCGTAACAAATCGCCGGTATACGTGTGTTATTTGGACGCCACTAAGGCGTTCGACCTTGTAAATCATTAGACCCTACTGGACAAGCTTTGTGATCGAAGATTTGACAAGGAAACACTATAAATCTTGCACTTCC
The DNA here is from genome assembly GCA_027743895.1 of Seira musarum. Lineage (NCBI taxonomy): Eukaryota > Metazoa > Arthropoda > Collembola > Entomobryomorpha > Entomobryidae > Seira > Seira musarum. The sequence goes on along the minus strand of JAHZMX010006597.1, from coordinate 41,594 downwards.
CACATCCCTTTCATACTAAATTGTCAAAGCTTTTATAATTGTACTTAAAGGGCTGGGAAACTTCGAGAAGAATCCCACATCCCTTTTATATTAAAATATTAAAAGCCAGGGAAACTTCGAAAAGAATCCCACATCCCTTTCATTTTAAATTGTCAACGTTTTTATATTTGTAGTTAAAGGGCAGGGAAACTTCGAGAAGAATCCCATATCCCTTTCACATTAAAATTTCAACGTTTTTATACTTGTGTTTAAAGTGTAGGGAAACTTCGAGAAGAATCCCATATCTCTTCTAGACTAAAATGTTAAGAGTAGAGAAACTTCAAGAAGGTTCCTGCATCCCTTTTATATTACAATGTTAACGTTTTTATATTTGTAGTTAAACGGTAGGGAAACTGTGAGAAGAATTCCACACCTCTTTCTCATTAAAATGGTGACGGTTTGAAATTATTACTGTTTGTTATTTTGGTACTGCGACACTCTGAAGAGTCCGAATCACCCACATACTACTTACTCAAAGTTGTAAAACTTAATTGCTTGCTGTTATAGCACCGGGAAACTCCAAAGAGAATCCAAGTCACCTATATACATACTCGCAGTTGCAAATTTAGTTGTTTGTTATTATATGGCACCGGGAAACTCCAAAGAGAATCCCAGTTACCTACATACTCGCAGTTGCAAAGTTTAACTGTTTGTTATTAAGGCTCACTGAAACTCCGGAGAAAATCCCACTCACCTTCATAATTGCACTTACAATATGTATCTCCTTGTTATTTGGGATATTTTTCAAAGAGAATCTCAGTCAATTGCATGCTCCGAAGCAGCGCAAAACTTATAAAGTAGAGTAGTAAAGTACAGCAGTGGGAATTCGAAATTCTTAGACGAATTCATGTCATTTTCATACATAATGTAATATTGGGTATTATTTAGCGCAAAGGTTCTCCTTTGTTCATAGGTTAGTTACATTCTTCTAGAATTTATTGACAACACAAAATGGGAATCGTGGCTGATGAACGATAGGTTATGATGAAAATGAACTGGACATCTCCTCCAAAGGGATACATAGTGCTTCTTCGGGAGATTCCCAATATCCACAATACAAACTGCAGATACATTTGATATTATATATAGGCATTTCCACATCCCACTTCAATTTGGCTAACAATTTGAAATTACTCAATTCAAACTGGGATCGAAAGCTTACCAAAATAATCAATAGTGCATATTCGTAAATCCCAAATGCTTCGTTTTTAACGGCTGAATTAGTAGTTTCAATTAACTCATTAGTTGTGCTGAATTCTCGACGGTGCGGTGTTACAAGCTATGTGCATGCTCCTTTAAAAAGGTAGACATATTTCCTACTGACTTTTCCGTAGAAACTACTGCCCTTGATTTTACTGACAAATTTTCAAAGGAAATGAAAATGAGAAATTCTCAACCAATTTTTAGCTGCCACGGCCAATTTTTAGCTACCATGGCTGGTCATTTATTTATTATTGTCATTTAATTACACATCGTTTTGTACAAAGGAAATTTTTTTCTTTTTTAATCTTCTCTTTCCAATGCACCTTTGATTTTTCGTGGTCTACCTCGCTTAGGCTTTTGCTGCATCAAGCATGAGTAACATGTCAGTGGAAAGGTATAAATTTTGGATTGAGCCGAGAACACTAATACGTGTTTACATAAGTAATTTTTAAAAAATTCCTGCAATTGCAAGTCACAGAATAAATGTCACTTGAGGCATTTGGAATGGTCACAACACGAATACTTGTTTGGAACTTCAAAAAATCATCAAATGCTTTAAACTGAGAATCAATGTCGTTGCATGCGTATTTTTTTAAATGTTTTGGTGTAATTACCATCCAATATTTTTAAGAATCCAATTGGTTTCACTTGAACAAAGTTGCATGGCACAGATTTTGTAATCTATGGTACCTAAAGCCAGAGTGAATGAAATGGGATGTGTGTGAGTGGAATGGAATGGAATGCCTTTATCACGTGTAAAGAAATGGTATTACGAGGCAGCTAAAAATTGGACCTTAATTTCCCTTGGTTCTACTGACTTTATCTTTATTCTACTGCCCTTGGTTCTGCTGCCAAATTTTCGTGGTAGTAGGTTCAAGGATGTGGCAGTAGTTTCTATTTATTCCCTTTAAAAATATACGTCATTGATTCTGCTGTTACTTAGACTTGAGCGATCTTGCAAAAACAAATTATGGTTGCTCTTCCCCCTTCTGGATGAGCGGAACCTTTTCTGTAAATTGGAGGTCAATCGGTTGTTTTGTTTCAAAAGTGACCGTCTTCGCCAGCGGGCAGGTTTAAAGGACGATCAAATTGGGCTACGTGATGTATGCATTTTGTAATGTTCTCTGTTAATTGTATCGTCCTTGAACGAAACGATTTGAAATATTAGTTCATATTTATGCTATTTCGGTCGTCTAATTTGCATATTGTAAAACATTTTATGTAGTAAGAATTCGTTCTTTATATGCTCTTTTACTAACTGAACATGAAAATACATTTGTGTTTTGCTTACTTCTCCCTCGTTATTCCAACCCGGATTGTCGGAGAAATGTCAAAACTCGATCGATTTGCGGACGTACTCTCCGCGGAATAATATTACGTGTAGCAAGATTGATTCAGTAAATTCAAGTTTAGATTAAATAAAAACTGGTCATGTAAGACGGTGAGAATACTTTAACCATACCACGCGTGCTGGAGCTGTGAGCTGTGCAAATACGGGAACTCGCTTGACACTGGTCATAGCCGCGAGATATGTAGTCTTTGGTCTATTTGTAATGTAAATAGTTTGTTGGGATCACGAAATAAAGATTAAGGCTTGCAAAGTAAAATAATTATGTGGAAAATCCAACCAACCTATCCGGAACAACCATAATTATCGCTGTTAAGCTAACTATTTATTTCCATTTTTAGTCACGACCAATTTTGACGCAAATTCCAAATCTAAATTGAAATACGTGCTTCTAATATTTTGGCCGTTTCTTATGGTCTAAAAAAGTAATCAGAAATTTAAACAAAAAATAATTAGAAAATTTGTCAACGAATTAGAGCCTCTTTGTACCCCTGTTTGAATTCAGTCAAAGCCATCTGTTGACAAAATGAGCAACTATTTAAAAAGTAATACAAAAAATCACGAAATTCCACAGAAAATGAAATTCACCACCACGAACTACTATTAAGATATGTTCAACGGTCTTTAGCTGTTAACGGATAAAATATATTAAAATTATGAAACAACAAATAGGTTCAGCTTGTCAAGGGCTTTTGAATGATTTATCATAAACCAAATTTTCTATCTGACAAAGTTTCAAATCGTCACCTGTTATTTACCATTAAAGAATTTCGATATCTTAAATTGACAGTCTTACTCAGTCTTTGAAGGGCAATTGAATAAACTATCGCAAATTCTGTTATTATTCAAAACATTTACAGGCGTTATGTAACCGTAAGTAGGTGCGCTGAAGTTTTTAATATAAACGCTTCCATAGCAGAAGGTTTCGTCCTGATCTATGGTGTAGACAGACAGACACATAAAAGTCAACACTCCGTTGATGGCTCAGCCTCGTATTAACACAAATTACCATCAATAAAAATTTTAAACTTGCTTTAGATACTTGGCTAACTTCGGCTTCAAAATCAGCTGCAACGGATGTTCCAGAGACTATATACAGCTCTTTTTGTCTCATTGACAGTATTCCTAGTAAGCATATTTTTACGAACTGTCAAGCACATCAAATTAAACGAGACGCATCTATAAACATGATGATTACAATCGGATTCAAGCAATGGTTTTACAGTTAATTATTTACGTACAAGTCTGAAGACTTTGCCCGATGAAAAACCAGTTGGAGGGTTTGGAATTGATAAACGACCAGTAACCCTGCAAGTCTTAATCCATGTCAAAGTGTAGTGCTTACCAGGTTTAGTGAAGGCAAAGATGCTTGTGAATTTGTGAGGTTTGCAACAATAAAAGATCCGTGGATTCAGTTTGCACGAATTTTCTGCGCATTTTAAGATTTCAGTACATGGGTAAAGTGAGAAAGTTGATCAGGTAGCTGTGGTGCAATCTGATATTTGCAAGAGTACGCTGTCCGCCTGAAAGAAAAAGTTGACAATTTCAGACTAATGAGATCCTACTATTCCTCGTAATTTTACTTACGCAAATTTTTACATTTTGATAAATCAACTATGTACAACAGAAGGAATTTCTCACTGTTGTAATCACTCAGACATCGTGTTGTTTGACCATTTATTATTTCAGAAGCTTTCGTTACTTCAAAATGAATTTAAAAAACTATCTCGACATTTGGCTCTTTGTTTCTTCTTATAAGATACTTATGACCTCGACTGCCTTTGAATTTAATGAATTTGCCCTTACATTGTACAAATACCTTCCTCTTTTCGAACATTGTACAACCTATGTGGCGAAATTCGAGCAGAGCTACGAAGCTACGGATGAACGTGATCATTTATATTACGCTTGTAACAAACTTTTTCTCTGTGAAATCGGTCATAACAATTTCTTTGAGTACCTGGAAATTCCAAAAGACTCGTTTGCAAGCGCAAAGAATGCTTGGGGTAATTACACTGCTTCATACTTCAAAACCTACAATAGTACAAAGCTCAAAAAAATTTGCACTGTATTATGGGTCTTGCCCAGTTCTATTTATTTTAGATCTGACCACAGATTAGAATATGCCAAATATTTTCACAGCCCATTTTTGCGTACTTCAATCATTACAGTGAATTTTCCTCTGTACATCCTCACCGTCATGACTTCGAATTCCTTTAAATCCAATCAACCAGAAATAAAATTCGATATACCCGAAGTCTTTTCACCAGCTAAGTTCTTTGCAATTGTAACTGGCCAATTTGACAAAATTTTAATAGCTTGCTTTACATGTGCACATACGGTACAACGTGCAAAACATAAACGCTTTGTATTTGCAAATACGACAGACGTCAATGTTGATAGTGGATTACACAAAATTTTAAAGCAGTGGTATGAATTAAACAATAGAAAATGGAATAATTTTGGACAAACTGATGATAAAATTATAAGGAAAAACTACTTAAAGGAGTGTTATCTACCTCCTTTCTCAAAAGACTCACTTGTAGGAGTTGATTATTATTCGAACGAGTATTTTGAATGCATTGACCGCATTGTTTTTTACCACAAAAATTACACAATTACGCCCCCTAATTTTGTTATTAAGAATAGATTTGAATCTCCGGATACATACGTCGAGTTCAAAAATTACGATTTCCTTTCAGCAACGTCTTATGGAGTTAAATTTTCGGTAGTTCTGGGGAATGACGAAAGTGTGCGAAGAATTCAAACGGATTTCAGAAATTTTTTAAAACCATTTACCTTGGGCGCTAGGATTTTATTTCTTCTCTCACTTACCGCTGTAGTCAGTGCTCTCCTGCTCTTACAGCAGGACCATATCAGTGTAGGTATGTTTAACAATCAACTGTTTCTGGTCGTTTCCAATGTAGTTGCTGAAGGGTATGAAATGCAGGGTGTCCTTAAGTATGGTTCACATCGGTTATTCTTAATATGGCTTTGGAGCTGCTTCATGTACCGAAACCTCTACAGTTTTTCCATGTACTCCGACCTAACTGCACAACAAACCCCTGATAATTTACCTAAGGACATAGACGCCTTACTAGAACAAGCAGCAAACATTAACTTAACAGTATTAGTAGCCGGTGAAGCACTGGAACACATCACACCTGGAATTGCGTTCTCAAGTAATCATTTCAATGGCAATGCCAAACAGTTTTATAAACGGGTGTTAGACAACGTTCTGGCCTACCAGACCTATTTACTGCACGACGTTGTTTTCAATATATCCAAAAATGCACCCGTTTCAAGCATCAGGTACAGAGATTTTAATGATTGGTATGCGGACCCAATTAAATTTTCAGTTCTGCGAAGATTTGCAATAAGTTATAATGAACACGACCAAATAGCTCTGCATCCTTTGTTAACAGCGTTTTCCTCCAGGACGGTTTACACATTAAGGCAAGAGGAGTTTGTGCCTCAACTTAGATTATGGACATATGCGGAAAAGTTTTTCTTTGTGGATGAATTGTTCAAATTGAAGGGAGCCTTGCATGAAATGGGAATTACATCGTTCATTGAGAAGTGGGCATCATATGCACACCTATCTGATGTACTATCTACCGAAATGAGGTTACGGTATGGTTGGGACAGGAAAAGGTGAAACAGCTTTGTAGAAATTCATAGAATAGCCTCAAAGGAGGATTTTGTTCAGGGGTTGTCCTTGCAAGATGAGAATGACGACTTGTCATCCGCTGAAGATTTTAGGAGCGCAAATTTGCAAGAGTTTAGTTTAATATTCACAATACTTTTTCCATTTGCCTTTATATGCAATACCATATTAATTGCAGAAATTGCTAAGGATAAAATATTCAATGATTAATTTTAAAAAAAGTTAAACCTAATAAGTATTGGTTCTTAAGAATTCGTTCACAATTTAATTACCAAACTGTGGTTAAATTATTCTGTAAAACAAAAAAAATAAACGAGAGAAAATATGCTCAAGTTTAATTCACTTCCAATTTGCATGTAAGTTTTGAACAAACATAAGTACCTCTTATGAGTTTTTGTATGCTCTAAGCGCTTGACGCTTCAATTTTTTGACAATTGTTAGGGCGGATTTAAAAATCAAGCATTTCTAAAACTAATAAATCCTGGTTTTTATTTCCTGCTTAATTGGTACATGCTTGACAAAACATCACAAACGTTTCCACAGAACTCACTACAAAATTACTTGTTTTTGTTTAAGTGGTTTTATGCCTAATCACGGCGAACCTAATACCAAGTTCATACATTTAAATGACATGGAAGTTAGTTGGAGGGGAAAGTCTAGAAATTAGATTTGTCCCGTTCGTTGGAACATTTTAGTGGTAACCATAAGCATTTGTATAATCGTTTAGGATATTGCCGTCCTCACAAATTAAACTCTTATGTAACTAGGCTATTGTTCTTCACGATTAAAATGTCTGTGAGAAAAACATAAGTTTGGAAGTGAAAGATGAAAACATCACCTGGTTCATTATCTATAAGCACCATTTTCACAACAGCTGAATTAAACATACCACTGTGTGATATAACTCGTTGTTTTTAAAGTTCAATCAGAAACTTTTATCTTACCCGTCAAAACATGATCCAAGAATTCCTTTCAGTTATTGCTTTTGAGAAATATCTCCGGTCATTTTACTTGCAAAAGTTAATCTTATGCAATATATACGTAATCTGTTTATCATACTTTGCATTAACGAGTTATAAATTAAGCTAAATATATTTATTTTCTGGAGTGAAACACAAATGTTTATAAATGCAAACGGGTTTTTAGCGTTTAAAAGTAGAAGTGAGTCCGGATGGGTCTGGTTCAGGGTTAGTCCGACAAATGATATTCTAAGTTTCCCAGAAAATTGATTGAAAAGTTTGATAATGACATTTTATATCCTGTCATTGGTAAGCTTTTACCTCTCCGGACTTTATAGTTTGGAAGTAGAGTTAACAATTTAAAAACTCTTTTCATAACTGATTACTGCTCAAAAATGTGTCGAATTCAAGCAAAATCATATAATGATGCAGGTATAATTCCAGAAATACCGTCAAAACTAGCATGATAAACCCGATTATGTTATACTATAAAATATACATTGTCTTTCTAATTACGCCATCAACTTTTGTTTAGAATTAATTAAACTAAAAAATAATTTCTGCGTGTAATTATTTAAGCGTCTGAACCATCATCGTCCTCATTCTTATTCATATCTCTTGTAATCCCATTTACTCTATCCTTCAAAAGTTTTGTCAACTTGCTTCTTATTTCTTCTGAGAGCAACTTCCACGTTTCTTCGGGATGCACATCAGCCGTCATTATCCCAGTCCCCGGAGTTGCTTCTATGTTTCCATCTAGATTGAGACAAGGCACGTGCACCAACATTCCCGCACTAATTTTTATTTTAAAAACACAAGTTTTAATTTATACTACGCAATACGTTCAATAAATTTTTTTGCAAACTTGTTGTTAATAAATACTCACGCAATGTTTTTGTTGACAACTTGTTGAATTTTCAATGGCAAGAGAAGATCAGTCAAATACATATTTTGAACTTCGTTGGATAAAGCCATAGTCTTAGCTTTTCGTTTTAATCTCTAACAAGCATTAGATTAGTAAATTTAATTCCTTAAATTACTAATCATTTAATTACGATAAATTAACTTACTTGAATATCATCGATTGACATGCCAAGAAGGAAGTTTATAAAAACTATTGAAATGACGACAAGAAATATAAGGAAAAAGAAATAAGACATCATTGTAAACCAAGTTCTACCATCCTTTACACTATCCATCATTTCCTCAATTTGATCTGTAGCTCCACCAATTGCCATCAGAATAAAATTCATTATGTTTCCAGTCTATATAGTTTGAGAAAAATAAAGACTTTCATAACGTTTATATAATTAAGAAATATTTTATTGAGAATTAAACTCCGTCAAAAATTTGTATACCTCCTCAAAGATAAGATGAAATCCCATATAAAACCCAGCAAACAAAGGAAGGAATATAGCGGTAATTTTTAAAACGCTCAAAATAATATGGACCACCATTTCTAAGTACATCTGCACATCGAACAAGTTCTCCATCGAAATTAGGAAATTGACCCAACCAAAAAATATTCCAATCTGGAAAATACGTGTGTTCTATTGCTTATTATAGCTATATATTTTATATGCTTGGATATCGAAAATAAATTCTTACCGCAGCTATCGGATACTGCCATGAAATTCTGTAAACCGATTTGAAAGAAAGTGGAGGCCATAGTGTCAATCCCATAATGATGATTGTTCCACGTGTGACCTTCAACATAAATTTAAAAATATGATTTAAAAACCATTGTACAACGTCATGTTAAATAAGTACGTCGTTAACGAGTTATATAACCTTCAATAAAATTTACCCAAGTTCTCCAATTTTTCATATCAGTTTTATCCATTCTTGAGAACATGTATATCTCGACGGCAGTATGCACGATAAGTACCGAAGCGAGTAAGAATGCTGACAATACTATTCCAGATGTCATCTCACAACTTTGTTTTGTATAAGTATAGTCAAAATCAGAAGGAAAAACAGTTCCGACAGTGGTCGTCTCTTCATCGCCATCATTACTAAATTCGCAAATATCAAAGTAGAGGAAGTAGGCAAAAATCATGTACAGAAGTGGGTAGAATAGCTAAAATCAAGGAAGAAAATTATTCTCTGATGTGACTTTCATCGATAGCGGTGTTAAATTAAGAATAAAGCAAAACAAACCATGCGTATTTGAAACAGAAGGAGCCGCCGCCTGATTTTTCTATTCTTCAGAAACACAAATGCAAGCACTAAAGGATGTGATAAATATAACTCAAGAGTTTTTGACGGACGAATACCGACCAAACTGTACAGGAAGGATGTTTCTCTTGGAAGAGGATCATCATTTTGTCTCTCCGGATATTGAACAATCGGTCTGAAAAGAGCAAAAGTTTCATCGTCAAAATGCCTTGCGATAAAGACGTAGCTGATATGTGCTTCAAGATGAAGGAAGTGCAAATACTATTAATTTTTTTCAAATTACCCCCAGTCCAACTTAACAAGGAATGGTTCATCACTATTTTTGGTAGCCTGGTCCTCATAATCTACTCCCTTGTCCAGTATTTCAAGCATTGCCCGAGGCATTTTTTCAGCAATTCTGGTGGCAATACCATGTTTTCCACCATATTTCGTTGTTCTTAAAGGAATATGAAATAATTATAAGTTATTCTGATTATGTATTGACTTACTCTCGTTCTCAAAATGTTAATTACTTCATGCGGGTGTCCGCTCCGTGCTTTATCAGCTCCACTGCACATGACTCAAAATCATTGTCTACTGCGACAATCAGAGGACATTCGTCTGTACTAGTTTCCTTGTAATTAACGTCGCAGTTGTACCGAAGAAGAACACGAAGGCATTGCAGCATTTCCGCTTCTTTAAGATGTCCTTTTACCTCTATTGTGAAAAAATCAAATTAAATTTTTTTTTCAACAGTTCAAGTTTAAAACGTTATCTGAGCTGTAGCTGTGTCATACCGTCTTGAAAAAGCACGTGTATAGCTGATTTCCCATTTCTTCGAACCCTGTTTATGTCTGTAATATATCCATTTGCCAAAATAGCCTCCAACCTTACAACGTCATAGTTTGCCACAGCTTGAAAGAACTCTTCTTCGTAACGTGCTTGCGGCTCATTATATTGTGCCATCATTTTGTCCAAATATAACTTATATGCTAATTTTCGGTCGAACGATATTAAATTTCAGTAGTTTTCTTTACAATTTTTTCTGCCCCAAATTTGGACAAAATTAACTGGTCTAACTTTGTCTCACAATCTATCCAACAAATGTTATTCTATTCAAGTTCGCAGTGATTCTCTTTTTCAAATTTAAAATAAGTATTTTGTATCGTCCCGACGACTTTGGGCGTTTTAAACTTTAATTTAAATGTAAAGAGTTGAGACAAATTTTCAGTCCCAACCTAAAGGAGGAGGATGAATGATTAAACTAGCCATCAATTATTTAATAATCCGTATTGATATTTACAGCCAAAACTTCAGCGTCTGAAGTTAAAATACTTTCAATAGGCGTCAAAGTTATATCAAGTGTTTATATAAACAGCTCTTTCGAATCTATTTTCAATGCTTGGGGAAGCACAAAGTTCGTAGTATTTACATAAATAACACTTGAGAAGGTTCACGGACATTCGGAACATTCTAATGGTTATGCATCTTAATGGTCATTTTTGTCCTGTCAAGTGAATGTCATTTCATACAGAACAAAATGTTTTTAATCTTAGCTTCCGGTCAATTTTGATTATGTCTGGCATTCCCTCATCGAATCGATATGGGTATAGAATTTGGCAAACAATAAGAATAATCAATCATGTTTGCTGCAGAATTTATTTAAATACACCCATATCCAGCATTAAACTATTCGGATCTGGTTAGGTATCCAGCATTAAATTATTTAACCATTTATTCAACAGTCTACGCCTTTGAGATATATTTACGGTTTGTACAGTTTCCTTCGTTTTCTTACCGGCATATATTTTCAGCTACGTACACTCAACTCAGTTTGTAGATAAGTTCAACTCGCAAATTCAATCATTCAGTTGTCAATCAGAATATGTCAAGAAAACTGTTTTTTATGCATCACATGCTGTTGTTCAAATAAACTAAAATCAATAACATCAAGTACTCCACACGGGTAACTCATGATTATTTACAATATATTTTACTTTTGACGCGTGCATGCTCGCTTTGACTGATAAGTGAGTTATTTATTGCTTCTGATAAAAAATGTGAATTCGCAGAATTCTGTACATGACAATGCTATGTGATGATAATTTATCATTATGTAGTTCTAGAACGTGTATCACGAGTGCCGTAAAGTCAGGTAAATATTATATTTTCTTCTTTCCAATCTTGAATTTGTGGGTTCGATTAGGAATTGATTATATTTATGCGTGTTTGTGTTTCCAAATACGATACAAAAATTTATTTTTAATCTCAGCAAAGCAGATTAGCCCTTCAAGTACGATCTAAATAAATGCTGAAGGATTATTTTGTTTTGCTACAAACACTCTCGCATTTATTTTTACACAGATGAGCAGTATTTAAAAGTTTAACGCTTAGTTGAGAAAAATAAAAGCTGTGAATTGCTAATCGATGTCACCAATCCAATCTTAATTCCCGGAAGTTGACATAAAGATTTGTTTACGAAGTTTTCAAAGTTTACTATTAGTGTTGAAAATTGGACTGCTGGTTAGATTGCTTTGAGGATTTCAGCATTCCGACAATGGAAAATGAATTTACTTTTCTCTGCATTGCATTTGAAGGCACAAATTTTGGAACATATTTATTTAAATTTTAGGCATAATAGCAGCCTCTCTAACGTGTTTATTTTGTTGAGCCTGTCCATATTAGGAATATCGTCATTATTTGAGTGACAACTTGAAAAAAATTAAACAAAATTGTACACTCGATGAGCTCAAATAGGCCATTTTTAATGAAGTACTTCGGAAGAGGTAGCATATGTCAATGGAAACGTGCTGTCTGAATGGATGCCTTTGCTACGGATGAAGTCTTAATCAATAAGCAAGTATTCGGAGGCAGTTTGCTACAAGTAGTACTTGGGTTTGTCAATTTTTGTATGGAGCTGATCTGTAACCATGCAATTAATTAGGCCTTAATTGAAAGCAGACGTTACGTAAAATCTAAGTAGTTGCCGCAGATGTATTTACTTGATTATGAAACGTTGATCCAAGATAAATCACGGCCATGAAGTTCGATAAATATTTTAGGTTATATACATTACTTCCTAAGTGGGTAGAAATATCTGGTCCAAATAAATTGAGTAGCACAAGATGTAGAACAAGATATACATAAGCATGCAAATGTACTCCGTGTCCTCTCTTAAATTTTGTACGTAAAATATGAATTTGCAGTCGGAGTTTGGATTATGATTTTCTGAAATGTGGCAGTTGGCTGCTGTTCCTCGTCAGTGATCCAGTACACCTACAGCTGCAACTTTTTCGTGCCCAGTATTTCAGGATTAGGATGCTCAAAGAAGTATCTCGGTCTCCCTACATATTTATAGTTGCAACTTTTTCGTGCCCAGTATTTCAGGATTAGGATGCTCAAAGAAGTATCTCGGTCTCCCTACATATTTATAGTTGCAACTTTTTCAAGTTTGTTGCTGTAGCTGTTAGGAAGCTTCAGAAGATTCCTCAACCAAAACCCGGGTAACAACGGCAAAACAGAGAAAAGCTTACCATTTAGCATTTCTTTCTTCTTTTGGTTTAACTCACGTGTAAGAAAGTGTGACTCAAACATTTGCAAGAATCAATATGAAAAATTTCTCGTGGCACATACTCCTTTACATGATTTTCTTATCTCATAAATTCAACCCAGTAGCACTTAACTAATGAAAGTTGATCGCAACCTGCTTGTACATCTCGCAAACCCAGATGCTGGAATTCCTCGAGTGTAAGATAAACACAAACCATAACTCTTTCAAGTACCATGTCCATGCAACACCAGTTCATAAGTCCAGTAAGCGATAAACCTGATTCTATTAGTAACTCAAAAGCGAAGGATAATTTTAGAAAACGTAAGGTTTTTTTGTTTTCAGTCAAACCCTTACTAAAACTTAGAATCCCGTACCAATTACGCAACCTGCTAATAATTACACAGTTTCATTGTTGTAAAAATTTATGATACCTACTGTGTTGAATATTGTTAGTCAGGACACATCCTCAAGATAATTAAGCTAAAATATCTTTATGCTTGACTTCTCGAATAATTTTCAAATAGTGTTGGTTTTTATCTTCTGTAAGATAAAAAGAAGCAACTAAAAGTAAACAAAACATCTTCCAATAAATGATTTTGTGTGGAGTTTTTCACCAATTTGCTGAAAAATTATAATAAAACGTAAGTGTCAAAACCGCCTGTCAAAAATAAACCTTTTTCGAAACTGTTGCTATATAACTCATATATAAACAAGTGGCTCCAACTGAGTTGATTATGAGTGCAATAAAGAACTTCATTGAAGTCCTCAATCAGTTTAAATACATGTTTGTGGCAGTAAACAACTACGCCTATATAGATTTTGAACCTTTTGAAATACCTGTGCATCTTACAATGCATTAGTCATGTTAACGCCGCCTTCGATTTCAAAATTTCTTTTTCCATTGAATAGAGCATGGTCAACTCCATGTACATACAAATTGCCAGCTTCCACTTTTGCGTAGTTTTTGATTAATTATAAATTGTTTCACCCATTTATTAACATGTAGTACAAACAGGTTAAAAAGTAGAGGTGTGCACATGGTGGGACGTACCCGCAAGATTCGAAAAAACTTCAGGTTTTGCTATTTATTTTTATTTTATGGGTTTAAAACTTCTAAATTATGACAGCTCATGACAGTATCATATGTTGATGAAATTATGACAGACATGATAGCAAAATTTTTTAACAAAGCACCAAAATAGTTATTGCCTGCGCGGGCCAGTGCCCAACTCTAATATAAAAATTTCAAACGTTTTGATCTTATGCAAAAACTACGGAATAGTGGAAGCTGTAAATTTGTGCATAGATGATGTTGACCATGCTCTATTCACTGGAAAAAGAAATTTTGAAATCGAAGGCGGCGTTAACATGAATAATGCATTGTTAGATGGAACATACCCGCTCCACGTTCTGTAAAACAGAAAGAAAGAGTTGGGCGAAATGCAAGTATTTTGTGCAAACAACCTTATAACATTGTAACATTATAACATTTGTAATCAGAAGTAACAAAAGTCTTTCAAATTGCTTCGCCATCAATGCAGGGAAATGTTTTAGTGATATTTGTACTGCTGTCAGGAGGCTTACTTGTTGCAATCCTATCTTTTATCGTATTTGAAATGAATTCAATTGTTAAAACTGTCAAGGTTTGCGTTGTTAGTGTTAAGCTTTGTGTGGTTTTTATTCTAGGGCAAAGACTATATAGGAGTAGAAAGAAACAACGGAAAAAGGAAGATGCGTACATATGTTCCAAAGGAGTAACTAAAAGTGGTCTTTGTTTTTGTTAAAAACTACCTATAAGAATTGGTATTAGAACCTGACAACTACGGCTATTTTTGTTAGTATTATTTGTAAGATAAATCAGATGAAACGAACCAATTTAAATTTTAGAGACTTGGCGTACAATTTTTTCATGTCATTTAGGAGACCAGTATCACAAACGGAGCTATTCGAACTAGATGGTATCAATAATTACGCACCCGGGCATTTAGTTGGAATATTAAAGTAGGTTTAATTGGTGATGTGCGTGTTTAGGATCGTAGCTATTTTTTGGAATTATCAGCTGCTCTAGAGTGTTTATTTCCTTGACCCCGTCCACATTAAGAATAACGTCATTACTTGCGTGACGACCTAAGAAGAATTCAACAGAACTGAAAATTCGATAAACTCTTAACGTTTGGAGAGCAGTACCTTCGAACAGGTTGAATTTGTCAAGGGAAAGAGCGCTGTCTGAATGGATGCCTTTGCTATGGATGAACACTGAATCAACAAGCAAGTATTCCGAGGAAGTTTGTCGGAAGTGTTTCTTTTATTTGTCAACTTTCGTATGCTGTCCATCTGTAATTATGCAATTGTTGTTATTTTGTGACTGCTTACAGTTAAGTAGTAGTTAAGTACACACGCACCTGATTATGAAACGTCGATCCCAGATAAAGCACGACCATGAAGTTGGAGAAGTATTGTATATTATATACCTTACTTCCAAAGTATTGCGTAGGGAGAAATATTTGATCCAAATAAATAGAGTAGTACAAGATGTAGAACAAGATATAAGCCAGCAAATGCACTCCGTGACCTCTTTTAAATGACCTTGCAATATCATTAACTTTGTGATAAAATATGACAGACCTGACGCTATAACCTTTCAGTTCACGTCGTGGCACCGGGGAAAAGTTGAGCTCCGTTTCGACTATCCAACTATAATCCCAACCGACCATGCACAAGGTTGAAATGCCAACAGTCAGCAAAATTTCGGAATATACATCTTTCATCGCAATTATGCCAGAAGCTATGAAGTGAAATGTGACGAGTACATAATTTCCGGTTGTCTGATCCCTGATTGTAGTGTTATAGAATATACTGATGTTTCCTGAAGTCCAGAAAAAATTCTTTTGGACGTCTGCAACCGTTGCAGAAAAGTCAAAGGAAAAGTCAACTTCTATCCAGGGATTTACAGCGCACTTAAACGTGATCAACAGCAAGAGAAGTCGCACGGTCCTTGGATTACACAGCTGGTTTGCAAAGAAACATAAAACGTGAGCCATGATGTCACCTGCGATTTACTGCTACAGTTTTACCTGCTTTCGGAACCAGCTAAACTCTTTTCCTTGTAAATATTTGCCCACGTTTTGAGAGTGTTTCCTTAACTTATTTAAAAGGCATGCGATGTGAAGTCCATTGAAAGTTTGCGAATATACCTCTATTACGGCCAAAGTAAAGTAAGAAGCGAACAGAATTACCCGGAGGTACAGAACAGGATTACTTCCTTGTGTTTTTTCTGTATCCTCAAACAGAACTTTGTACAAATTTCGAAATCTGTTCGCAATCCTGTAAACAAATAAAGCCGAGACGGCGTGTGCGGCAATCTAAACAAATCATAATACAATCATATGACATGCAGTTCACACGCGTAAACTTGTTGTCGCCTTCAAACCTTTTGTGGCAGCGAATGTTGCAAAACGTACTTCCCATTTGGACGCCGTCGTATTCTGTATGGAACACAGCAAACGTAGTATGCAAATTTGTAGAACGTTTCAATGATTACTATGTAATTTGTCGGACATCCGGTGCCGGTGCCAGTCGGGCTGGTTTTTACAAAGGGTGACATTTATATCTTTTGATATTAAACTATCTACACAATTCTAATTTTGATGTGCACGTCTGTCATTCAGCCAGTCCAACCAAAAACGATTGAAATTCACCAATAGACATTATATTTTCAGAATGTGTCTCCCCGCATACTTCAGTTATAAGTCGAAAGGAGAATGCACGTTAAATGACGGAATCGTTTTATTGAAAATGTGACAACATCAGTCAATATAAACATGGGGAGTAGAGTGAAAAAAAATAAACACGCATTAGTTTAATGCCGTAAGCGCAAGAGTCAAATTATGTCAAAGTTTGTACGCTTGCTGTTTTTTAGATTATTTTTGCACTTATGGAATAACAAAACATCGAGTTGTTTATAAATAATTTTTAAAGGTGATTTTCATTTAGATATGATAAAAAGTTTCAGCATTAATGTGCACTTCGCAAAAGTATTGAAGAAAAATTACCTAAGACTTTTAGACTTTGTGTCTGTATGAGAGTTCAGTCAATTTTGACGATTAATTTTTCGCAAGCTTATCTATTACTTAAATAATTGGTTCTGTAACTTTCCTACTCTTCCATCTGTCCAAAAAAAGTCCCAAAATAACTTTACGGTAGATTGTTTAGAATAAGTATTCCAGGAGCTGTTTTCCTCGTATTCATGTGCGAATTTTAAATATATATTTAAGTAACTTCGTAATTGTTGTATATAAAGGAAACATCTTCATATTTGCGCTCTTTGCTTGATTTTTTCGAGTTTCATACATTCTCATTGCCAATACCAGCTATTGTGATGCTTTAAGAAATGACTTATAATATGTTGATGAAAGATGTTGCTCGCCGGAAGAAATTTTTGTAAAATGATTGCTCATATCGTTTAAGGAGCCGTCAAGATGAGTTTTACTAATTTAAATGCTTTGTATGTAAGCATGTTTCACTTCGCATGACTCAAAATAATTGTCAGCGTAACACGTCAAGATTCGCCCGTTTTTGTGTCCACAAACCTTGCGTATGTCAGAAACACAGCCACAACTAAAGATACGTTCCAGGCTTACAGCGTCATAATTTGCGAAAACCATTAAAAGTCGTCTTTTTGATGTGCAAGTGGAGAATCAATTTTTGCCGGCATTTTTTGATGAAATAAGTTGACCTTCAATTAAGCAATTGAGAATTGCCAATAAAAAAATCCAGATTAATTCGTTAAAATAATAGGAATTTTAACGCTGACTACGAGACTGAGGCAATATAATGCGGGTAGTGCCTGTAAGTTGACTTGCACCAATGGTTATTATTGTGCTGATCCTGTCCATACCAGAAAGAACACCATAATTTGCATGACAATCTGAAACAATCGAATTTGAAAGACAATTATTCAGCGGTTTTGTGATGTTCCTTTTGAAAATTGTTTTAAGCGCTTACCGTAAAGCATGTAGAATTTGTCAGAGGAAACAATGCTGCCCAAATCGATATCTTTGCACAACGAGTGTGTTGAATCAGGACACAAGAATTATGAGACAATTTACAGGACACAGTACTTAAGTTTGGAAGTTTCCGCATTTGGTCCATCTGTAATCCAATGAAGCGATCAGAAATACGGGACGTTTCTTTAAAAAAAGCATAATTTACTTGACAGATTCACTACGATTTGTACCTGATTGTAGAATGCCATTCCAAAATACACAACTACAATGAAATTGACAAAATACTGTGAGTGATAAAGCTTTGTTCCAATGATCTTTGTAGGATTAAACATTGCGTCTAACAATATTGGATAATATATGACGTAGAACATAATGTAAGGAAGTAAATCCCAGCCATGACCTCTGTTGAACGATCTAGCAATTCCTCTGATTTTGCGATAAAGTCTCAAAGTTTTAAAATCATAGCCTCTAATCGACTGCCGTGACTCAGTATTAGCCAAAAGCTCAAGCTCAGATTGAACGATCCAAGAATAATCCAAACTTATCATGCCTAATGTCAGAATTCCAACAACGAGTACAAGTTCTGAATACAAACACCTAACGTCAGTTATGACCTTGGCAATTAAGTAAAAAGCCATGAGTATATTGTAGCCGGGTGTTCGGTTCTCTCTATCTGCATTCGGGAGTGAACCATTATTTTCAAGCTCATTTGCTGTCAACATATCCGTCCGAGATTTTTCCACAATGGTGTAAAAATCCAAGGAAAAGTTTACCAACATCCAAGAGCTTAACGATGCTTTTATTGTCATGAGCAGTAAAAGTGTTTTTAGGCATCGCGGATTATGCAGCTAAATATGTAACAGAAAAAAGTTAGCACATAAAATTTTAAAGTAATTATTTTGATGCATAAACCCACCCATGTTCTCCAGAAGCCAATTTGTTTACGGCGCACAAGTTTACTGACACGTATGGAATACTTATATAGTTTATTTTGAAGCACCACAATATAGGGTCCGATAAATGTTTCAGTGAAGATATTAGCCAGGATTGAGAGAAGACACAAAAAAGCTCCAATGACCAGCACGAACGGCAATGGATTGTTCTGGTTATCGTCATTTTTCATACTCATAAGATCGTTTTGGAGACTCCAGAGATATAAGAAAAAGTCGAATAAGTAGAGTAGAGAAATTACGTACGTGACAACCTTAAAAAAATATAAGAACAATAATTATTCAACAAGACTCATTCTAAAATTAACTGGGTCGAACGAACCTTTTGTGTCAGTCGTTGCTCCAAAACATACTTTCCGTTAGAACACTGTTTTATTTTGAAAGGAACGCAGCACAAATAATATGCAAATGCGTAGAAGGTGTCAATGATGATTGTGTAATCGAACTCTGGTCTAATTCTGCTCGTTTGGCACCGTGAAAAATATGGGGTTTTGGTTTGTGTTGGAGGAGTAAGATTGATTACTTGGTGCATATTTAAATGACATGAAAATTCCTTAGACAAAAAACGGGGTAAGTATCCATTAAGTGGGCGCTTGTTTGAAAACGGTGAGATATGGGGGACATGGATTTTCCCAACGTTTTTGTATTTCCTGATTGCTAATGTTATGTGGAAGAAGGTAAGCATTTTTTAGATTTCACTTAATAACGGCATGATAAAACAAAACTAAAACTATTATTTTTGTGACCGTCGACTTATTTGTAGGACTGTAGAGGTTTGATAGTGTACGGAGCCTACAGGACTGGCTAATGTCTTATCGATCAAAAAGCACTAAATTATTAAATCCTGTTAACACCACGAATGTACTTCTGTATATTTAAAGCAAACCTAGCTTTTAACACAAAAATCTTGCGTGCTACGTTGTAATAGGCGCTATGCGTTGTTGATGAAAGGTAGTAAATATTCCAGTAAAATCAATTAAGTAATGTAAACAGATATTATTAACACGAGGGACAAATGAAAAAAATAGCATGCGCATGTAACTACGTGTATCAGTCATCCTCTCCCAAATAAACCTGCATAACAAAATATATTTTCAGGCAACATTACTAGATTTAGTGATTTAATTTTGTTAATTCGTAACTAAATATACTTAAATTTCAAGAACGGGATTGTCGCGAAGATGTATCTATTAAACATATTGCACGAAAAAAATGTGGAATTTTTGGCAACTTCCGAAAAACTCTACTCAATAAAAAATAACGGTAAAAATTATGCCTGCTACTTTGGACTAACAAAGGATCATATCGGGAATTTACCTCTGAGTCTTGCAAACTATGCTGTATTGGTCAAAACGAACGTGTGCAAAGCAAATCGATGCAATGTTCACTTTGGTCGTTATATTCTAAGGTATTTTTTGAAACAAGTTTAAAGATCTTTTTATGAAGATTAACGCGGAAAAATGAAAGTGAGGAAATGCTTTGAAATATCGTAGTAAATTTAAGATTAAGAACAAAATGCAAATACAGCGCGGAACTCTTGACATTTTTTGCATAACCTAGTATGGATGTAGGAAACGATTGATAAAACGCTAGTAACACATTTTTTTAAGTTGCACTACATAAGAACGATTTTAAAAATAAGATTCAAATATCGTTGTAAGAGAGTTGGCCTACGTTGGTTCTCTAAACTGCACCAATAAATGTCTACACATTACACGGCTGTTGCCACTATTCTGCTCTCACATAGCGAGTTGCGCAGGTAAGTTGATTTGTCCAACTGGTTATATTTTTTTGATCCTGTCCATACCAGGAAACACATCATAACTTGCATAATGATCTGAAAAAATCGAATTTCATAGTCACCTATTCAACGATTTGTATTCCTTCTGTAGCTTGGTTTTTTACGTACCGTATAACGTGTAGATTTTTTCTAACAACGCTGCCCAAATCGATATCTTTGCGTTAGCAAAGAGCAGAGAGCAAGTGTCCAAAGGGGCAAAAGTCTCAGGGGTAAACCTCCAAGGCTGCAAATGTCCATGGAGCAAATGTCCGTCAGGGCAATTGTACATGGGGGAAATTAGGTGGGGCAGGTACCCAAGGAGCAAAATGAGTAGAATCAAATTTTGAGAAATTTTTCATGCAAACTCTATCAAGATTACTCTAAACATCGACGCTGCGAAGTTTTTTTGTTTAGCAATAAGAAGGTGCCGTGTCAGGCTAATTTTCATACTACGTGGACTATTTTTGATGCGCCATCGATTAGTAGTTACGGTTTTAAAATCTGAAAAAGTCGACTTTTTACATTCATCGTTAGGTGCACAGTAAGTGATGAAAAACTAGGGATTTTGAACATCTGCCGAATGGGTCACTTGCACATAATCAATAATAGTTAGCCTGCAGAACAAAAACCTTAAAGAAGATTGCGATGGAATTTTCAGTTGATTTCATTTTCATGAGCCTTGACATATTTTTGCTTTTCAGGAATAGTGAAAGTAAAACGAAGCAGTTTAGTGAATCCGGAAGCAAATACTGATAAACGGTAAATGCCAAGATCACATTGCCTAGTTATGTCGTCCAAGCATAAATGCATGCTCCAGTCAGCCACAGCGCACCAAATAAGCGTACAATGCAATCTTTCGACGATCTTAAACCACTAATTTGAAATTTGCAGAAATACCATATGTATATTTTAGTTGAGGAATGTGTCCGATTCAAATTCCAAGGTTTGAAAATTTAATGAGTCGGAATAGGATTTTCAATCATTGCTGGGGGTAGTTGCAACTCAAAACGCCCTTTTAGGGAGGTGGCGGAATTCAGGTTTGTAGGGGTGAAGACACGTCTGGACATTAGTTTTCATATTTGATTACGGTTTATCTCTACTAGTACCATTTATTGCAATTTTGTCTCTTGTGTAATGTACCTCTATAGCAGCTTTCAATTTCAGTTATGAAAATTACTAACAAATTAACCCCCCTAATCGCATATGCCACACATACTGTCGAGATCAGCATATTTTTCTTGTTAGGAATCCGTCATCAAATCACTGCAGAAATATTTGGGTGATTTTTTATTTCATTTTTTATGCTGAAAATTAAGTACCTATAATGCAATGTAATACGCGGCTCCGAATGTATATTAACATCAAATTGCAAAATCAGAATTGTCTTGTATTTTTAATTCGCGGAAGACGATGACATCAGACCTTCCTTCGATAGCCTGATGTCTTTATCAATACCAGGATGATGCGGAATTAGAGCACAAATGTCTACACTTAGAGGATAGAATATAAAAAACCGACATAAAGATTGAAATTAAAAATCGCAGCATGAAATTTTTGCAGTAATTTGAAAACGGATTCATAAGCAGGAAAAAATGTTGATCTCGGCAGTATGTCATTCAAATTCGGATTATCTAGTGTGATCCCCCGAATCCCTTCTAAAAGCTTAAAAAAAAGTTGATGAAAACTTGGAAAAACGAAAATAATTTGGTCCTCTGCCCAGAGAACAGGTCTGGACACTGTATTATGTTTTGCGTAACCCCAGCACTTGCATGGCAAAGCCCGATCGTAAATTAAAACCGAACGGCTTGAAAGTCGTAAGCATATTTTCCCAAATATATATCAGTTATCATTTTTTTGATCCTGTCCATACTAGGAAGAACATCATTACTTGCATAACGATCTGAAACAATCAAATCTCACAGTGAGTTACTCATCATTCCCGTATTATGTAATTTTACGTACCGTAAAACATGTAGAATTTTTCAAGGGAAACAAGGCGGCCCAAATCGATATCTTTGCGTTACCAGAATGCTGCATAAGCAGACAGGAATTGTGAGAAAATTTGCTTGAGACATGCCTTAACCTCGTTAGTTTCTGTATTTGGTCCATCTGTAATGATACAAGCAATCATTTAGGCACATTAATTTCGTAGTTTGTATGCAAGTTGCGGATGGATTTCTTTTAAAACACAATATCTGAGATGTTTCTTACTAATGATAATGTAAACAATTTATTTGTTGAAATTTGCGCAAAAATTTATACCTGGTTGTGGAATGTAGTCCCAAGATATAAAACGGCCATAAAATTGAGGATGAAATGCATGTGAAAGAGCTTTGTTCCAACGCTCATTGCGGGATTAAAAATTGCGTCCAACGAAATTGGATAAAATATGACATAAAACATAATGTAAGCTAGCAAATTCCGGCCATGTCCTTTGTTAAACGATTTCACAATTCCAATGACTTTGTAATAAAGTTTTATGATTCTACAATAATTGCTATTAAGATGCTGTCCTGACTCACAGTTACGTAAACGTTCCACCTCCGATTCAACAATCCAACAAAAATCGGAACTGATAATGCGCATTGTCAAAAGTCCAACCACTAGCAGCAGCCCCAAATACAAATCTCTCACATCCATTATGACTCCGGCAACGAAGTAAAATGCCATGAGCAAACTGTATCCGGATGTGATATTTGCTCTTCCTACATTGGGGAGCGAATCATTGTTTTCATCCTCGTTCTCCAGCAACATATCCGTCCGAGATTTTTCCACAATCGCGTAGAAATCCTCAGCAAAATTCACTAACATCCAAGATCCTAAGGCTTTATAAATTGTCATGAGAAGCAAGAGAACCTTCATACATCGCGGATTATAGAACTATTTTAAAAACAGAAGAGAAATAGATATTTAGCGGACGTTATATAAATGAACGTAGCTAAATTGATACAAAAACCCACCATTGTTCTCAAGAAGCCGATTTGCTTTCGACGTAAAAGTTTACTAACGCTTTGGGAGAATTTATAAAGTTTGTTTTGAAACTCCACAAGAAAGATTCCGATCCTTATCTGAGTGTAAATTTCAGCAATGACTAAGACCAGAAGGAAAACATTTCCAATCACCTGTATGAAAGGCAGTGGATTGCGCTTATTCTCGTCATTTTTGGGATTCATCAGAATGTTTTGGAAACTCCAGAGATATGAGAGCATTTCGAAGGCATATAGTAAAGAAATTGCGTACGTGAGAACCTAAAAAAGAAACAGCCTTAAAACAATATTCACCCAGACATATTCAGACACTATTTGTTCGAACCTTTTGTGTCAGCCGCTGCTCCATAATATAATTCCCGTCAGAACACCGTTTTACTTTGAATGGGATATAGCAGAGATAGTATGCAGACTTGTAAAAAATGTCATTGACAATCGTGTAATCGACGTAAAATCCATTACGCACCGTTTTATTTTCCTTTAAATGCACCATTTTGTCTTGATGAGGAAGTGGAAATTATAGCTTAGAGCAACTTAAAATAAGCTTGGAATTTAACGAGCCAAAATTTCCCAGAGGAACTTTCAATCAAACTTCAAAATTAAAAGGACTCATTTTAGTTCAATTTTCACCAACTGAGTATCCGGGAAAAATAATGTTATTTTTAAGTTGCCTTCCAAAATTATCTAAATCAGAAGTATGCAACATGAAAATGACCTAAGGTCTTGCACATTTAAAAAATCAATAATTTCATGAAAATTCTGTTTAAGAAATTTGGTGGTAGCTATTTTAATACTTTACACAGCAATTTCGGTGCAACCGTATTTAAAAGGCTTCACGGGCTTAAAAAAAGCGGAGGCGTTTTGACGTGCTTTTACATATTATTGATCAAAGCGTACTAAATTATTCAAGTTTGTTCTCACCACTTTACTTAATGTAATACGAACTATTTAAAGCATGGTCTACTTTTGGCAGTACGATTAACATGCAATCCGCTTACCTGCAATTCCAATGGTAAGGCAGTTAAACATTGATTATGCAAAATTAATTCCTTAATGTTGACGGGTGAAAGATTGTAACCGTACTTTTGGAAAAATCAAGCAAGTACATGTGTGTGTATCTACATTTCTGTGAAATGCCCTATCGATTACAGGCGAATGCTTGAATAACTACACGAAAGTGGACCAATAACTAATTCGAAGAAATATTTTTACCGTTACTAGCAGAAAATTGATTGGTTTTGGTATTATTTAAATAAGTATAAATTTTTTTGTTTGTCCCAATAAACATTGCTGATCAGATCCATTCGGAAGTAGCATGAAAATTTACTGTCGGCAAATGATGCTTTAGTTAATGTAAAAAAATATTTTATGGAACAAAGAGTAAAATAATTGTGATTGTGGGTGAAAGAATTTGCAAATCTTAGCAACTTTTACTAAAATTTATCCACGTGAGCGCCAAAAGCAGCATGAATGATGTCAGTATATTTTTTAAATAAAAAACCATGAAAAATCGCAGACTTTTTTTATTTTTAAATGGCTGACGTTCTCTCATTATGTATTAACAAAATTGTTTGTTATGGAGAAAACGCTATAAGTTATTTTCCAAAAAATGTTTCACATTATGTGCGGAAGGAGGTACGGACTTAAAAAGATGATGGAGCCGATTACATATTCTCCATTTTTTACGATTTATCGCAATCAGCACTTAGATTAGACTGCTGTGGCAAACTTCAGAGATCCATCACCTTTTACGGTATCAAAGCTAAATCAAATTTTTGACTTTTGCAGCTGGCGAATATGATCTTGTAGACAATGGTTGTACTGTTTCTATTGTCTAACATTTAACATCAATAACACAGAGTAACCTTTCACCGAACTTATGATATTGCTGAGCGTGACTAAGCGAGTTAGAGATTGATGTGACCTCGTTCATCTTTCAGTTGGGTGACTCTAAAAACATTCAGTTTTTCAAAAACTTTTGTAATATTAACAAAAAAATCCAAGAGAAAGATGGCTTACTCCAGCTTCCTAAACCGCGGAGAAAATATTTCTTGGCACTTTCCTTTTTTTGCCGCATCCCTGCACTCGCATGGCAAGATCTGGTCATAAGTCAACTTTCCCAACTAGTTATCATTTTTTTGATCCCGTCCATACAAGAAAGAACATCATAACTTGCATGACGATCTGAAAAATGGAATTTCATAAACAAAATTCAATGAATTTCTTTTGTATTCGTCAATTGTCGTGTTCTTTTACGAACCGTAAAGCATGTAGAGTTTTTCAAAGGGAACAAAGCTGCCCAAATTGATATCTTCGCGTTACCAGAATGCTGAAAAAGCAGACAGGAGTTGTGAGAAAATTTGCATGAGACATTCTTTAACCTTGTTAGTTTTTGTAGTTGGTCCATCTGTAATCATAAACAGCAATAATTTAAGTGCACTGCTTTTAGAACTTTCGTAGTTCGTAAATTAGTAGCGTATGGATTTCTATTGGAATACAAAATCCGGGACGGTTTATTCTAAATTATAATGTTACGAAATTAAATATAAATTTTGCGCAAAAACTAATACCTGGTTGTGGAATGTCGTCCCAAGGTACAAGACAGCCATAAAATTGAGAAAAAAATGTACGTGAAAAAGTTTTGTTCCGACAACCTTTGTGGGGTTAAAGATTGAGTCTAACGAAACTGGATAATATATGACGTAGAACATAAAATAAGCCAGCAAATTCCATCCATGTCCTCTGTTAAACGATTTCGTAATTCCATTGATTTTGCGATAAAGTTTCAGGGTTTTAAAACTATAGCCTTTATGATATTGTCGCAACTCATAATCACACAAAAGTTCAACTTCATATTCAACAATCCAAGTATAATCCGAACTGATCATTCGCAGTGTCAAAATTCCAACAAGTGGCACTAGCCCCGCATACAAATCCCTTACATCCATTATGACACCGGCGACGTAGTAAAACGCCATGAGCATATTGTACCCGAGTGTTACATTCTCCCTTCCAGTATTTAGGAGTGAATTGTTATTTTCAATCTCGTTTTCTAACAACATGTCCGTCCGGGATTTTTCAACAATGGCGTAAAAATCCAAGGAAAAGTTAACTAACATCCAAGATCCTAAGGCTTTATATATTGTCACAAAAAGCAGGAGAGCCTTCATACTTCGTGGATTATAAAGCTAAATCAAGAAGAGAAAACAAGAATTTGTTAAAAGACAAACTAAATGGAAGTAATAACTTTGACGCAAATACCTACCCAGGTCCTCCAGAAGCCTATTTGCTTTCGGCGTACTAGTGTATTAACGACTAGGGAGTATTTATAAAGTTTGTTTTGGAGCTCCACTATAAAAGGCCCAATTTTTGTCTGAGTGTAAATTTCAGTTAGGACTAAGACCACACAGAAAACAGCTCCAATGACTTCTATGAAAGGCAACGGGTTGTTTATGTTATTTGTTGTGCTCAGTAGATCCACTTGAAAACTCCAGAGATACGAAATATTTTCGTAGGTGTAGAGAAGTGAAACTGCGTGTGTGATTATCTTTAACAAACAATAAGAACAATTAAAGTTCATCCCAACTCAATCCAAATCTAATATAATTAAACCTTTTGCGCCAGCCGTTGCTCCAAAATATACTCTCCGTCGGAACACCGTTTGATTTTGTACGGAATGCAGCACAAATAGTATGCGAATTTGTAGAATGCGTCAATAATGATTGTGTAGTCAAACTCTGATTTAACGCTACTCCTGTGGCATTTTAGCAAATGCCCCATTAGTGGCTGTGGCGACAGAGAAAGATTACCGTACTTAGAATTTAAAAAAGTGGCAGTTCTATTCTAAACCACAAAGGTATTCCATTAATAATAGAATTGAAAGTTAACGTGTTAAAAGTCGCTGAAGTTGGTAAAGAGTATATAAGAATAAGCAAATAAATACTTCAGGTCAAAGGACACGGTAAGTTAGGACAAACGCATACAAAAATTACAAAGACGATCCAAAGGAATGCGGCGAACTGAACCTTTTGAAATTTCAATTAAAAAGTTTCTTATCAACCATTTCGATGGAATGGCAAATGAAAACTACTCTAAAGACCATTGTTTTACTTCAAGGATTTCACTTACTCGTACTGACTACGAAAGGTATATGACGTGTTTGTGTTGCTTATCGACCAAAAAAAACACTAAATTATTCATACATATTTTTATCACTACCGTAATACATTCTATTTAAAGCAGACTTTGTTTTTTGCATGATATTCTGCGTGTCATGTCTTCATTGGCCTTTTCCTGTGGAGAGAAAATTAAACAACATTTATGCAAAATCAGTTGTTTTTTGTAAATAAAATTGAAATGAGGGACACATCTAAAACACGTCATCTGTTTGAACTATATACGCCACGTTCACGTGGTAATGCCCTCCTAAATAAATACACACAACAGGACGTACTGTTAAGAAATATTTACACGTAAAATACATTCATTTCGTGCCTTTGTTTAAGTGCTCATGTGGTCGATAGCTCAACTTTGTTTTGGATTTATTGCATGAACGATGATTTACAAGTCACTTGAAGCCCCAAGCCAACAGTCTTGAGGGGTGTAGAAGCTTATTTTATATAACTATTCAAGACGTACTTTCTCTTCTTAATAGATTTACGTTAAAATAATTCGTTTTTGTAGATTTCATTTGTAGTCAAGCAAATTTAAAGAAATGAATTGTACATCCAAATAAACCACAACAATACGTCCTTTTATGTATATTTGTTTGGAAAATATTTACCGTAATATGATATGTGCTCTTGGGTTTGTTCTTTATTTTAATTTTACTTGTTCGCATTACGAAATTGATTTTTCTGAAATTTTGTTTAATTGCTTTTCCACTGAAAGTCCAAACAACGGCTCCGCACGCAAACTGTTATGTCAAAACAAAGCTTGAGTTAAATTAGATTGTGGTAAAGCATCGGCTCTAAACATGCCTACCGTGTTTCTGATTTACAACGCCGGGTATAAATGGAGTCAGACTCAGAAATAGAACAAACGGGGTTCAGAGCAAAGACACAAATTGAGTGCGGGTCAGAAATATCGCTCAAATCAAATTTAGAACGCGGACTAAAATCGAGTGAATACAAGACATTACTGCATACTTAAGTAGTATTTGCAAAGCAAACTCTTTGCAGAATTTTATTCCAAAGCATCAAAAATATTTAGGTATAACGTGAAGGTTTTGTTGCCATATGCGACAAAAATAATTTAGTACTACTTACTGGCTAGCCACCTGAAGAATTATTTTTTAAAATGAATTGAGCGCGGGTTTTAAATATTACGCGGGTGTTTGGGAGGAAGAATATGAGGAAAACGCGGCTGTTGAATATTAGAGTTTACGGTATATGCATAATTTAGTGATTCTTCGTCAATAATTCAAATCAACGCGTCACGAAAGTAGCTCTTGCACACCCCATAAGCCCATGAAATCCTCTAGGTAAGCTCAGAAAAGTAGCACTCCCGATTTATATTATCACACCGCCATAAAATTTACTAAAATATTCAGTAAAATTTCAAAATGGGATTGAAGCGTCACTGAACAAGAATTTTCAAGATTTACCGTAAGCCTTAAACTTGCAAAGGTACCTCTTTTTAGTACTTGCAATTTGAAATAAAAATACCGTGGTTTCATGTTAGTTTG
Source organism: Seira musarum (assembly GCA_027743895.1). Lineage (NCBI taxonomy): Eukaryota > Metazoa > Arthropoda > Collembola > Entomobryomorpha > Entomobryidae > Seira > Seira musarum. Next base: position 12,262 of record JAHZMX010006597.1, on the reverse strand, counting down.
CCGCATATTAGTGATTTCATGCACCTACTGACTTTGTCCAATAATACAGTAGTTGTTTTTTAATTGATTCAATTTCTACGTCATATGAGGTTGGTCCGAGAAATAATTCTTCCGCCACAGCTAACAAAAAATAATGTATTTTGGCGAGAGCAAAGCAACTGGCGTTAGACTTCTGTTCGATTACACAATCATCATTGACACATTCTACAAATTTTCATACTATTTGTGCTGCATTCCTTATAAAATTAAACGGTGTTCAAACGGGGAGTACATTCTGGAACAACGGCTGACACAAAAGGTTTGACCAAATTAATTTTAAAATTTGTTTTTGTGAATACTAATTGTTCTTATATTTTTTAAGATCATCACGTATTTAATTTCGCTTCTCTACTTCGTCGAAATTATTTCATATCTCTGGAGTTTCCAAAAGGAACTTATCAATGCAAGAGATGAGGAAAGCAAAGGCAACCCATTGCCATTCATACAAGTCATTGGTGCTGGTTTGCGTCTGATCCTAGTCATGGCTGAAATCTACACTCAAGCATATATCGGCCCCTACATTGTGGAGCTTCAAAATTTACTTCGTAGATATTCTCAAAATATTAGTAAACTTGTACGCCGAAAGCAAATCGGCTTCTGGAGAAAGTGGGTAAGTGCAGCATTCCTTTTAAATCTCTTTACTTCTTTTCACTTCGTTTTACTTCTTTTCTGCTTTTTTTATTAGATTTATAATCGACGAAGTATAACGATCCTCCTACTGTTCGTGACTGTGAAAAAAGCGCTGGGCTCATGGATGTTGGTAAATTTTTCCTTGGATTTCTACACTATTGTGGAAAAATCTCGGACGGATATGGCAACAAAGAGTAGGAATGAAAGCAATGGTTTACTCGGCAATACAGAAAAGGAAAATCAATCGACCGGAAACAAAATGCTTATGGCTGTTTACTTCATTGCTAGAGTTATAACCGATGTAAGGAGTTTGTACTCAGAACTGCTACTCATAGTTGGTATCATGACATTGTATATTGTCAGCTTGGATTACTCCTGGATTGTTCAGTCCGAACTCAAGCTTTTGTCCGAGTTTGAGTCGCAACAGTACCTAATCGGCATACATTTCAAAACCCTCATGCTCTATCACAAAGTTAAGGAAATAGCGAAGTCATTTAACAAAGGACATCAATGGAATTTGCTTGCTTTCATCATGTTCTATGTCATGCATTACCCAACTTCGTTGCACGCATTATTTAACCCTGAAGAAACTGTTGGAACAAAGCTTTTTCACTCTCAGTCGTTGGTCAATTTCATGGCAGTTATGTATTTTGGGACGACATTCCATAATCAGGTAATCGCAAATTTTAATAAAAATGCATTATTCCTATACTATAGATTGCGCTACGTTTTTGTTCCTAATTTAAATCTGCATCCCAAATTTATTGTTGGTGGTGTAACTAAATGATTGTCTTTTTTAATTACAGATGGAGGAAATACAAAAGCTAACAAACTTGAGAACTGTCTCGTGCAAATTGCCTCATAATTCCTGTCTGCTTATTCAAAAAGCTGATTGCGCTAAAATATCTATTTGGGCAGCATGGTTTCCATTGACAAATTCTACATTTTTTACGGTACGTTAAAAAACTTGCTTCAGATTTGGTACGAATATGCTGAGTAATTTTATTTGAAATTGGATTGTTCCAGATCGTCATGCAAGCAATGGTGATCTTCCTGGTACGGACAGGATCAGATAAATGACAACTTTTAGTGCGAATGGAGATACAAGCAGAACTCTCCTTGCTAAGACATGGTTGTTGTCATAGGAATAAATTGTTTAGACGTGATTTAGACACAGATCACAAACTGGATGTCAGGAAGTTTATGAAAGGCATTTTCAAATTCTATTTAAAGTTATACAGAAAATTAAAACTTTCGCCTGCAATCTTGTAAAAGTTTTGAAAAATTGAAATTCGGAATCGAATTTGGTATAGTCAGTAAAGTTTTCTTGTTAACCTAACCTGTATCACGTATCATGTTAACTTTATCTCTTGAAAGTAACAACGATGCATATAATTTTAAAAATTGCAATGATTAAGAATTGTCACGGCTAAAGAATAATTTTTTGTACATTTGAATGAAATTGTTACTGAAAGATTTGAGAAGAAACACAATGATCACCATAGAAAATTTTGGCTTTGTCTGGGAAAAATCACATCTTGTGTATTTTTTATATGCACCATACCTGGGAATTAACACTTTTGTGCTACAATACTGAAAGGAATAAAAAATAAAAGATGTAGGTATAAAAATCGCGCATGGTTTTCATACCTTTACCACCGGTCAGCAAACACTTATACTTTTGAATAACCTAGTCAAAATAATAATTGTCGATCAATAATCACTTCAAGTTTGCAAAAAGGTTACATGTAAACTAAAGAGAACACCCAGAACTTTTTAGCGAAATCGGTCCATATGAAGCTTCACCTGTCAAAGGTTAAAAGTATTTTATTATTTATACGGTTAATATGATCCCGCTTGAAAGCTCTTAAAATGCTAAATAGGTTTTAAGCAAATTTTTACGTAAACTTATTGCGAACTTAATCAAACTAAATCCTCCAAGTTAAGTTTAGCAATATTTTAACAGTCTATAGATGGAGGCCTTTAGAATGCTGTCTCAGCTGAACGTATAGATTGTAATAGCTGGTTTAAAAGTCCTTGACAAAATGAACAACGCAATATAATTACGAGTTTAAAATTCTTCAGCCGTTTAGTGCAAGGAACGTCATGAAACTTTTTAAGATTAAGCATTATGGAGTAGCTATTGGTTCAGAGATATTAACAGTAACTTAAAACGTGATTTAGAGTGTAGCCATATTAGAATACAGATCCGAAAAACTAAAGTTACGCTTCCCAGGTTTGTGCAGAACGCGTTTCACAGATTCAAAACTTATTAATTGCAAAGCTATTGATATCCCGGATTTCTCCATCGAGATACGCAGTAATGTTAACAGTTAAACCTTAAACACGTTATCGATACGACAGTTAGCAAATAGAATGTCATAGGAATAACCCGCATTTGGCAGAAGAGAACCAAAAATCGAATTAGTGCTTACAAATGTGCTTTGACTTTTGACAGGCATTTAGCAAAAAACCTGAATTTACTAACTAGATACTTTACCACCTCTGTGCAATTTTTCCCTGTGAAATTGACTTCCCATTAAGAAAAAATATGTTCTAATAATCTCAACAAAGTTGGAATCTCAGACTTGGATTCTTATTTTTTTGTTCATTCCAACGTTCTGGTAGTAGCGATGAGTTGATTTTAATTGAGTTGTCGTTTACATGATGATGTCATCAAACGTTCATTTCATCATCATTTGTTTCTGAATAGACTTCATTTTACTTCAAAATTAAATTATTTACAATTGCTTACACATTTTCAAGACAGAGACATTAGTATTACTAAATTTTGAGTTTGCTTCTACAGATTTTGTTGATGTCGCATTTTCCACACATACCCTAACTAGACGAGTAATGAAAGCCAGTTTGTCACTAGAATAAGTAACCATTACGAAATTAATTTGCTCAAAGGGAATTGTTCGGTGTACCTTTTTTGAAGATTAAATAAAAAATTTGCATTATATATTACCCGCCTACGAAGTTGATGAATAAACTGCTTGCTTGAAAATGCCAAGCGGAGCGTTTATGACGCAGATGCCGCAGTGAGACTGCGAATTAGTTTTACTTTAAGCCTTTTAATTTGACTAAGTACCACTCTGTTTAATGAAAAATCTACCTCGGCTTGGATATTTGACCGAGTTTCAGTGCGCTTACATAAAATTCTGCCATGTACGCGACCACTAAACTAAGAACTAATAAAGGTAATGCTCGCCACAAATTTGAAAGTTCGTCTAGCAGCAATATACATAAATATATGAAGCCGATCCGAGTTTCTTATTTGTTTCCATAAATTCAATCTTGAAGAAAACCAAGCGATAGATCCGAACTAGAAAGTACAAAGCTGCGTACAACTGTTGGACACAAGCTCTGTGCTTTTGGCTTGCAGTGGCTGAAGGCATTGAAGATATTGCGCCACTGAAACTGCTAAATTTCCCTGACATTTGTGTTGGTAACAATGTGGCGTTGATAAAATTGCCGCTAAATCCATACTAGCTATCGTAAGCAATTTAGTGAAATGTGTTACTTATTTCTGTGTAAAGATCAGTGGTTCCAAATCTGTTTCATGCTTAGATTCGTCAGTCAATAAATGATACTCAAACAACCAAATTTATGTGTTGTATTATCGGAGGAAATTATTTCTCTGATAGCAGACACTTTAATACCAAAGGTATTTGAGCTTTATATTTGCCCACGTTAACTTTCACCACATAATTTTAGTAAAATTAATGACTTGAAATTTAAATCAGAAAAGGTGTAAAATATGTAAAGGTAACTTTATTTACGTGGCTTAGACCTTAGGTAAGTGGAATTAGGTACAAGTACAAGTGGGTTCACAGTCTGCTGAATGTTCATCTTTGACCAATTTTTGATTAAACAAACACGACGTTCATTGTTTCTATTAGACAATATTAAACCAACGTCGCCCATGGCGATACCTGATTTCAGTAGAGTGTGCATAACAATTGCAGAGTGCGAGCTTATATTAACTTATGAACCAATTACAATTGCTAAAGTCTCAACGAAGTTCATACTAGTTTAGTTCTTCAGTTTAAATTCAAGATGGAGTTCATTTCAAAACTCAATATCTGGACACTAGTTGCAACACTAACTCTCCAAACAACTGTGCTAGCGTTAGCCACGATTGATCAAGAAGTGATAACAAATTTTAACGCAATTCTTAAAGAATTTGATTCATGTTTTGTGGCAATCATCAACTACGAATACATCGACTTTGCTCCTTTTGAGATTCCAGTGCATCTTATGAGAAACAAGCGTATAGAGTATGACTACATGGGGAAGACGCGTACGTATTTTGTGCCTGAGAACGTACATTTCAATTCACTCGCTCCTTACAAAAGGTTCAGACGTTACGATGAACCAATTACTACTCCGCCATGTCCTCATTCAAACATAGTTTTCCGTGGGGACCGATATTATTTACTAAATGAAGAACTACCTATGCAATGGCTGTGTGTAGAGTATCATTACCTGAACTTTACAATGAAAACGAAACCATGGAGCTGCGAAGTAACATTCGATGTCTTTCCGAACGAGTTGCTTTCCACTAAAGATAAGTTTCATGAACCGCTAGAGCTTCAAGCATACATCTTCCTACAATAAAAACATATTTTTGCATGCAAATAATGCAATCTTACTCAAGATGTGCGGAGGGCAAAAGTTTTACTAATAATGATGGAAATGGCTTCTAAGCAGGTAATTCATTGGGTTAGGATAGACGTTTTTAGCAACCATCTATTTCTTTATAACAGACCCAACCAGTGGGAATTTCTCAGAGACAATACAGTAACAAATATCGGGGAAAGGCAAACCTTGTCCGCAAAATCAAACCGCACACCTTTTTTATGACAGGTTATTTCTTAAGGTCAATCTAATTTGAAAATTTATTTATCTACCTAAAATTTGGCACGATTCATGGCTTTTTCGTATGATCTGTCGTCTTTGTTATTTCATATTGTAACAAATGAGCTGTCACATAATTTATATCTGGCTTATATATCCGACTGACTTTCTTTGGCCCCAAGAGGCAGATCTTCCGCCGGTTTAAGAAATAAAAGAAGAATTGTTTTTTTCGTATTGCAAGCAGTATGCTTTGCATGTTTATTTTAATCAAACAAAAAATCCATTAAACGAGTTACAGATACTTTTCACGTAGTCGCTGTTATTTTCAAACCCATTTCTCATCAAGCCTTGGTGATATTTAGCATTAATGAACAGCGCCTAGTCGATGATTTTAACAGGTGATATATCAGAATATTTGGTTGATTATGCTTGAAGCTAGGCGGCGAAACTAAAACTTGTCGTGTTTCACTTTTTTATCAACTGGATATGAAGAAAACGTTTCCAAATAGAGCGTATTCGGTACTTGTCATTCCAGATTCAATTAAAGAGAAAAACGAGAAACTAGAAAACTACATTGATTGGTGGACCAGAATATCCAAGGAATTTTATCATTTGTAAGCAAGTTTATGACTTGAATTAGAATAAGTTAGTCGAAAATTTCTTGTTGGCATTCCTGCATGTTTGTTAGATTAAAAATAACCTTCTTCATAAACGTCTTCTTGCTTTCAACTCCATTTTCTGTAAACATGTTTGTAAATGAATTACCCGACAAGGATTACACTGACATGGAAATGGTCAGGTCTGTGCATCGAGTTAAAAACTTTAAGCTATGCCAACCTACACAACAAAATATGGAGAATTCGAGCCAAGTCAATTTTGCCCCAAATATTAACATTCTCCTCCAATGTAAACCACTCGCCAATTAGATGGGAGCGCAATTAAAAATAGTGGGATTTTCGTCACTTTTTATTTGCACGCTTTCTTTGTAAGTAAACATATAAGTATGCAAACGAAGCAGATTTGAACTTTAAATTTGCTCCCATGATCTAAGTTCGCTGTTCAGCAGTGCTTCACAGAGCAGAAAAATGTTAATATTCGGAGCAAAACTGACTTGAAACAAATTCTCCATATTTTTTTTGTGTAAGTTGGCACCGTTTAAAGTTTTTAACTCGATGTACAGATCTGACCATTTCCTGGCGAGTAGGATATGGTTCTTAGTCCTTACGACACAACAGAGATAGTGCAGTATAAAAGGGTATGCAAAGAGAGAAGGTTCGGACACGAGAAAGAAAAAGCTAAAAGTGATGATGACGTCACTCTCCGCGGACAGACAGCAACGCAATAGCAGCTGGTACGGGTAATAGGTAGCAACAACCAACAAGATAAATAACATGAATTTTATTACAATTAAAATCTCATTTGTTTGTTGGCCAGGGGCAATTTTTTTTCTTAACACAAACTGTTTTGGCTTTCTCCCGTTTACTGAAGACCTGTAACTAATGGACCTATTATACTTAACTTGTATTTTTGTTCGCACTGACAAAAATTCACAAATAACCACGGAATCTATATGATTTAACTTTTCAGCCATTAAATCACGTAGCTTCTTCATTCCGTTCACTTCTCTAATGATTTTTACGTGCGCTTCAAAAAGATCGTTGCAGTCTTTTATCCGGTTAAAGAGGCGATTGTTGGGTAGAAGTAATCGCCCTCGTGATAACATCTCAATCCAGGTGTCACCTTTAGATTGTTTAGTAGCAAACCCATAGTTTAATCCTTTTTTAAAATTTAAAAGCAATGAATCCAGCCAAATAATGAACAGCTTCGATATTTGTATCGCTTAAATTAATATTTTCCGATGCATCATTCCTGGATGGCAGCGAACAAGATACTTTTGAGGATTTATGATAGTTTTTTGTTAAAAGCTGTGTACTGACCCACTCACAGTTTTCGAATGCTTCTTCAACGTTTGTGCGGGGAGGACTTCTAATTTTTTATCCCAATAGCAGCAGTCGCAAGCGATACTTAGATTCAGATTGAGTGGGTTACAATTCGGACCACCAAGAGCTCTTATCCGAGAGAACAAACTCTCTAGTGCATCCTCGTTGAGTCGAGAGGTTAGAATATACTTAACATCAAACAGCTTTCAAACTCTCATATAAAAACATGAACGAGTTAATTGACATGATGAATCCATTCTGGAATGGTAATAAGGTTTTCTTAAAATTCACTTTTGTTTTGGTGTGAAATCTTGAATTAGCCAAGAAATGTTTTAGTTTCTGAAATATTAGGTGTTGGTTATCATATCTAATTCCAAATCCTGATTTGATTTCATTTCGTGTTTCAATTGGAATTCTCGAATTCATAACGTGAAAGCCTTGGTCATTTAATTCCAAAAAGTTTGATATTTCTGGAGTCTCTAGGAACACTTTGGCTGCTAAAGTGGCAACATGTTGTAAAAATAGCTGAGTCGCACATTTAACTCTCATTCTTTCCGGTCCTGTTACATCAATTAACTGCTGATTTAATTTTGGACAAAGTTTTACCGCTGTATTGTCGTAATTGACCAGCGTTTGGAACGTTGCTTTACTTATAACTACGTTCGTATCCATAAGGTTTATACCGTCAACCAATACGTGATTTCGAAGCAGCTTAATCATATGTGGTACATCGGCAAAGACGTATATCGTTTCGGCTTTGATCGCTGGGGTTTGTGATGTGAGGTTTGTCCATATCCACCTTCAAAGTTTTCCAAAGTGCTCTATTTTCTCCTCCAAGGTTGCTTCAGATTGCAACTACAGGATATCCTGCAGATTCCATGGAGTTAATTGTTTCCTGAAGAATGTTTGACGACATTGTTGAAAAGCACTTTTGGCTATTTGATCATCTTCGAAATCCAGAACTTCTCTTGAGCTTATGTTTATTTCATCAAAGGAGATGACACACAATCGATCATTAACTGGCGTTGTTGAAGCGGCAACTTTTAGTACATCTACTACGTCCATCAAGATTCCAGGATAGCATGAAAATCTTCTTGTCCATCGTTGTAATGTCATAACACTTGGTAGTGGAATCTTAAGCGTATTCATGGCTGCGCGATAAGCATTGAGACTTATACATCTAACTGTCAGAGCCCTCAAAATATCTGGAGTAGTCCAATGAATTCGCTTTCTACTTGTTGCAATCTTGGTTTGGATTTTAGAAAAAATATTTAGCCACATTTTATTAGCAGTAGATGGTATAGGTGGAGCTCTTCTTTTTTCAATTGAGCAACTTCCGACTTTAGGCTTGCAATCCTCAAGTTTTTTTGTGAAGAAGTTTTGACAGGATCTTTATTTTTGACTTCAACTGCTCCACAGAGCATTCCTTTTTATTTGATTGAGCCGGAGGGACCGGAGCAAGATTTTCTTTTCCGTCTTTAAATCAGCATAATCACAATAAAACGAACATTCATTCATTTATTCATTGCATTCATAAGTATTTTGAATCTTACTTAAAGTGTCTCCAACAAAACTTCGCCTGGAGCGGACTTTCAGTCGACTAGTTCGCGGATCTGGTTTATAATTGATTCGGTGTCTGAACAATAGATGGTTGGAACAGCGTTTGGCATCAGTTTCTTCCGAACTGGTATTCCAAGCAGCTCATTTCGTAGATCTCTTTGATAAGCTGCCACCTCAAAGTGTTTTGAACATACATATATAGACATTGCTGTGATTGAACTTATCCTTACGTTTACAAAAATGTATCCAAGCTTTCTTCGTAACTTCATTTTTTGGGACATGATGATATATTATGCCTAAACCATTCGTTCTTTCTGAACTATTATTACAGCCATATATTGCACAAACAGATGGCATTTTAATTAATGTTAACGATAACTACACCGGCAATTACACACGAAAAAATATATTTATATTTGTATTTATGAACCAACAAAGAGTGCTTGTTTACATCACACTACACATGAAAAAAAGGCAGACTTCCACGGAGAGTGACGTCATTTTCAACATCAGCTGTTTTCAGAAACATAAGTAGACAGTGTCGCGCCCTTGGCATTATAGTAGATCATTAGAGAATACTGAATTAAAAAAATGTAAAGGATCTATGTACTTCCATGTACTTACTACTACTCTGACGTGAAATTTTTTCAATTTCTAATGTATGCACACTATTGCACACACAGTTAAAATATTTTTTCTTACATTCTAGTGCCCACAAAACATCTTACTACATATATTTAACTACCTTTTTAATCTTTGAAGCTTTTTCTAAAACATCTTGAACATTTTTCCTCCAAATTCATAAACAAATAGCTATTAAAAAGTTTTCCTTGCAAAAAACCTTTAATGTGCTCTTCTAAATAACTTATATTCAAAGCAATTTCGTTAGCTGGTTTTGCATTTGTATTCAAGGTTAAAATCGTGATTTTCACTGTGCAGATTTTGTCTCGCTCCAGTTTTTCAATGATTTGAGCTTATTGTAAATTGTGTTTCGTTTCAAGAGCCTTCCCCAATCATAAAATTTGCATCGCCTTTTTAAAATTACAGTAGAGCCATATGGTCGTGGTTGCTGGTAGCGTCCAACCGCGAATTCCTTCTTATGATCGTACGTAATGCAAGCAAATCCGTAGAAGTATCCAGACTCTCACTGATTGAATTCGTCGAATCACCTATAGAGAATGATGCTCATGCAGTCCAACTGACAGAAAAACTACTAAAGGTAATAAAGCATAACTCTTAAATAATTAAAGCCATTGTCGTTGAGTTACTGGTAGCTCATTTTGCTTGCTCCGACAACATAGAGGTTTTGTGATAGGTGACTAACCAGGTTGCATAAGCCCCATAACAATATTATGGGGGCAAGACAAAGTGTAGGAAAGAAACATTTTATAGCGTGCGATATTCTTCACTTGTCTCGATGAAGTCAATATTATTGCATCAATTCTTGGGTGGGATTCTGGAATCCTGGTCCAAACGTTTCAACTCATGCTGTCGCTTTTCAAATTGGGAGAGCATCGTGACCGTTTTTTAGTTTTGATGTTGTCGCATTAATTAATGGGACAGCATTGTGATGCAGACGATCCAGACAAAATATCACGCCCTGAAATGAGACAGCATTGGGGGTGGACGCGGCCCTCAAAGAAGTAAATGAGACAACATGCGTTACAAATTTGCAACAGCATGATTTACTCGTTTTTTAATAAATAAGATTCCTAAATGCTGTCTCATTTCAAGAAATGCGACAACATATGGATATGCTATAACCATCATTTTGTTAAAGTGCTGTCCCGTTTCTGAAACGCGACAGCTTATGGATAAAGCCTTTTATTAAAGTGCTGTCGCATTTCAGAAATGCAACGGCATATTACATTGCAAATGTATTTCACGTTACAATGCTGTCTCATTTGAGAAATGAGACAGCATACACATTGCGTAATACATTGATGAAACGTAATACTGTCGCATTTCAGAAATTTGACAGCATTTAGGAATCTTATTTATTGAAAAACGAGTAAATCATGCTGTTGCAATTATGCAACCCATGCTGTCTCATTTACTTCTTGGAGGGCCGCGTCCACCCCCAATGCTGTCCCATTTCAAGGCGTGATATTTTGTCTGGATCGTCCGCACCAGAATGCTGTCCCATTAATTAATGCGACAGCATCAAGAATCAAAAACGGTTACGATGCTGTCCCATTTGGAAAAGCGACAGCATGAGTTGAAACGTTTGGACCAGAATTCCAGAATCCTACCAATTTTGGAACAATCAAAGATTTATAGATACAGAAATGACAGTCTTTTTTAAATCTTGTGCTACTGTGGTTATTAGTTATAATTTATAAAACCATTCAAAATTTTAAAAAATTAAATCATTTTTACAAAACGATGAACGAAACAAATATTCGTTTAAGTGCAGTAAGGGAAACAGAAACTAGCAAGTAGTAGTAAACGCAACAGCCCTAACAATAACCGCCAGAGCATCTGTTGTTTAGAGCAACAGGATTACTTGCCAACGGTCTTACGTTTGTCACTTTGCATTATTAAGCTACCAGCTATAAAGCCTAATGCTAGCATTCAAAAAATTCAAAAATGAATATTGTAAAGGTACTGGATATTAAACACTTTATTTCAATGAACATAAATTTTCTCGCGCGGAACCTAGTAAATGAATTTAATTCTATACAAAATCCGTATTTTCAATTCTGAAACTTCCAGTAACGTTTGAAAACAATGTTTTAGATTATTCCAGAAAAGACATTGCTCGTCAACCTAGATTGGAACGGAAGAAAATTTTGGCGGCAGAAATGGATGCTTTGGCTATTGTGGAGATATTTTTCAAAAACACAAAGCATACAAATTTTAAGTGAAAGGGTGTGCAAATCCCAGCATTCTGCCTTAAAATTCGAAGACATTACCGATAAAAACAACCTCTTAGATGTGTTTATGATGGTATTTCAAGAAATCGTCATGGGAAATCACAGCCTCGTGTATTTTGGAGGTCATATATATTCGCCAAACGTCACGGATATATATAAATTTGGTTGTCATGGGGATAAGCGTTACCTAGCATTACCAAAGAACGTTTCGGGATACATATGGAAAGGTACTTGGATTACAATTAACGATGGCGCAGACTACGATTATGTCACCATCGAAGACGTAACTGAATCCGAACTCAGTTTTGTAAGCTATGGAAAACCTGACACATCTTCCCTTGAATTTGTAGAGCT
>JAHZMX010006596.1:0-33132 GCA_027743895.1 Seira musarum | reverse complement strand
GCTTGCCAAGTTATCGGGCTTTTATCGGGCGGGCGGGCTCAAGTTTTGGTCCTTGCAACCCTCTAAGGATGACAAAAAAATTGGATTACTTTTTGTTTGTGTACTTCTTTTTGCTTTGTACTACACGTTTTCTCCCCCTCTCTTGTCCTTTCTAATGTGAACATCATGCAACAAAAATGAAATAAAGCTTTTAGAAACTGTAGTGACGTAGCTTCGAACTGAACCTGTAGTTGTTTTGAAAAAGAACTGGTAAAAGAGCTGTAAAAATGTTGCTTTTATGACAATTGCTCCACAGTCTATTACAAATATCTTAAAGTAAGTAGTTCCTTGCTATTATTCATTCCTTGCTGCTTCATATGACGCCCATGTAAAGACTTCTAAAAGTTAAGTAGTTTCAAACTGTTTCATTTTTAAAGAAACTTCATACTAAAGTAGCACCCATACTTACTTTACTTATGGTTAGTTTTCGACTGAAGGGCTTTCAAGTAATCTATCATAAGTTATACATAAGTATGTTGTCATTCGAAAAAAATTTTCAGCCTTTGACCCTACCGTTAATAACTGGCCTAAAATTCTAAAACGTTATAGCTTCCTCTTCAGCATGCAAGGAACCTTTGTTCCAAATTTGAGGTCAATCGGTGACCTCTTCCAAAAGTTTTTAATCCGAACGGACAGACAGACACATCGATCTCAATACTCCGCTGATAGCTCAGCTACGTATCAAATTATTTTACTGTGTCTTCTTAGAAGTATGAGATCGTAGCGCCACTGCTGCTGAGCTTCAAGCCGTTAGATTATTGTTTCTTTTACCTGAGCTAAACAACAAAGTGTACGTGAAAGAGGTACAATTTTCCAATAGCTTTGTCACGAAAAAGATCGTGATCTAGAGAAGGGGAGGGAGGGAATAAAGTGAAGCAGATTGCTCCAGTTGTTTATAAAAAAAGTTTGTGCAACAATTGGATCATCATGATAGTTATAAGGGATTAATAATACGGCTTCACGAATACTAAGGGCTGCATTTTCCTCCCTTCTTCCTCAACTTAGAAAAACGAGCTTACTTACTTGAGTCAAAGATCAACCATATTTTACTCAAGTAATAAATGCTGGATTGGAAGACTTGTTGTAGTGGTGGAACAAGAAAAAAACCATTCTTAAGAACTGAAACAAGTGTGCAGTGAGTGAGTGATGGAGTCTTACGTGCACATACGAAAAGGGTTGCTGTTGAGTCATGGAGACGAGAGACGTATAAAAGAGGGTGGATAGTTACATGGAAAATCTAAATTATTTTTTCTTCATAACCCGATTTAAATTTGAAGCAAAAAAATCATACCTGATATCCAAAAATAAAATCAATAAAATCAAATGTCCTCGAATTGGTAAATTCATCGACATTTTTGTTTTGCATCTAAATAATTTTTATTCGCATTTGTTTTTGTTCGTCTTTTAGAATGTCATGATTCACATTGGCTAAAAGAAAATGTAAAAAATGCCCCAGTCTGTCAAGCCAACACTTGCACCTGCTCCTGTTTTTTATCTTCTCCTTGAACGGTTTAGTTCCATCCGTAGTCCAGTCCATTCTCCAATCTTTTGAGGTGATAGAGCAGACAGATGGGGAGAGGACAGAACCAAAGCAAATGAACTGGTGCTGATCGCTTTTCTTATGGCAGCATTTTTTAGTGATGATGTTGCTTATGTCCTGGCCTCGACAAACCAGGTACGACCACTATTACGACTTTAAAAAAATAAGTGAAGTTATTATATGTCCCTACTTAAGTAGCATAGGGAATTGAAGGAGCATCATTGAACAACCAACCAACCTGCTTCATGAACTGTTTTTCCACTTGTCTGGATTTTTCACACGGTGAAATCCCCCTCTCTTCATTTTTTTTCGGGAAAACGAGAGAGTGAGAAGGCATATAGATATTGGCAGGGAAGCAGTAAGTCAAGTCAAGCTGTGTGTGAGGCACAAAAAAAGCAGGGAGAGAATCATACTTGGTCCATTTTTTTGATGTTTTTATTCCAGTGAAAAATGAGTGTTACAGGTAGAGTGGAAGAGTGCTTCGGCCCGGGGTAAAATTCATTGGAGATTTTTTATGCAGTACCAATTCACTGCATTGGCTTGGCATTACAAAAAATGGGATGCCTGATACCGCGTTCAATCTTTTCAGATGGATTCGATATAACATGGAATTGTCAGAAGAGCATTGGCAGTGGCAGCCTTGAGCAAAAGAAAGAAATTCACTACTCACTTCGTTGACTCGCTTTTTCTCATGCCTTGTGATGTAACTTCTATTCTTTCTTTTTGTTGCGAGATTACGGCAACCTGTTGATCCATTTTGACGTGATATATATTTTTCTCTCCTTTTTGCTTGGTCCATTTTGCTGTATGTTAGTTTTTGTGATGCGTCTTATTTATGTGTCCTCTGTTTTTCTGGAAATGTGAAATGAAAAACAAGCCAGCTTGGCAAATTCATTTTTTTCTATTTTCTTCCAAAACATTTTAGTTCTTCCAAGACTGAATGTGCTTTTTCAAAAGCAAAACAAATGGGACATTGAAATGGTCGGAAATTTAAATATGTACCTTTTTTTTGCTCATAGTGAATGCTTATTAGCATTATTTAGCAGTTTTCAATTTCAATTAAAATTATAATGTAATGTGGACTCTGGGAATTACTTTGGAATACATACTGGAAGTGTAATATCTACCAATATTCAGACTAGAGAAGAGAAACTGACGACTTTTTTTTAGAATTTTTCCTTTGCCCTTATGATCCAACTTGTGCTTAACCTTTGTATCTCTGGTGGGACAGTGGGAGATATAATTCTTTCCCAGCAAGACAATTCTGTCTAGAATCTTTGGCCAAGCGGTTCGAACACTGGTTGCGAAGATAAAAAGAATACCTACGTTCACTTTTTTTTAGCATTTTAGTAATGCAAATTTCAAACTTGAAAAGATTGAATAAGATGTGGATACATTTCAGAAAATAAAATAGAAAATGGAAAGAGGAGGAGTTGAACGCTTAACTTTATCATGGATCTTATCATTAGATGCCGTCCAACATGCAATATCTAAACTCAAGACAAGACGTTTTGTATTTCTTTCATTAATCCGTTTATATTTGTTTTTTGGAATGGCGTAGGATATTGTCTACTCAGATTTAATTCTTTAATGAGATAAACGAAATATTCAATCCCTATTTTCCATCAAAGAAAATCTCCGGTATTTCAATCAATTTCTTTTAATAATTTTCAGTGAAACGAAGCTTCTTTGGTTTCATGCCATCACCGCAACTATCTCTGACGTGCATTGCTTTCTCAGGCTTATGTACCTTATACCCGATCTATAATATTTCGAGGGCGTTTACCCTGACTCATGATTATATTTGATCCTTGCCTATTGGCATGACATAAGTAAACTATTGTTTAGTTTTGGTTGACGTCTTACTCACATTTTATCCCCCTCTATATTTACTGAATCAATGCCATATCAGAGGCAGAGGAGCGCACACATTCATCCCGCTGATCAATTGTCAGGAAGCAAAGTAGTCATTGGAAACATGCAATTCTTCCTAGTTGAATGCATACTGGGGAAAATTCCATTTTCCTTTTTCATGATGATACCGGGGAGATAACAAGAATAAAAAGGTATTTACACGGGATTACTTGGATATCTCCATCCAGGAAGATTTTTCTCCGTGGTTCTCATCCTTCATCTTTCCCTAGTTTAGCTTGCTTTGGCCTGATCTGTCTGGAGAATGTGATATATCGTAAACGTATTCCAGCATATTGTGTGCGTGCGTGCGGTGGTCGTGGTGGTGGTGGAGGTGGGGAGAGCTTTATCCACTTTTTTTTCTTAAATGAAGCACGCGGGACTCTCCGAGTACGGTGCAAGCGATGTGGTGTTCTGCGCGATATTAGCCATTTCCAACTTTATAGCATGCTTAGAGACACATGTTACATGGGATATAAAAAACGAGAGAAGGAGATGATGAGGACGGGAACACGCATCAAATGTTCCATGCACCAATCCAATGCACTTTTTTGTTTATGCTTTTGGAATGCATATTATTTATAGTTGATTCTGGAGAAATAACAAAAAACGAAAGCTTTTCCCTAATAAGATCAAAGCGGATACACACTCAGCAACATTGTATTGTAGCACAACAAAAGCTGTGATGAAATTGATAGCAGAAAAAAATCGTACGCATCATGATGTTCATATTGCACTATGTGTACACATACTTATGTGAATGTGTTTTACTTACATTTCTGAAGAGAAATTTTTTTCCTCCCTTTTGTCCCATGGGAGAAAATATAGAAGTCTTTTAGTTTAGAATTACATCGCACACATAAAAAAACGAGACAAACGACTTATGTCCCCAACAACATCATACTTTTTCAAATGGGAAAATGGTGAAGTCAGACGCTACGAAACGTATCCTACTTTTTACTGCAATTTTACAGTCCTTAGTCCCTGCTTCCTACTTACATATGGCTTTAAAATTATTTCGGAGAAAGGGGATGCTCATGACTACACTACCACCGCTGCTGCTGCCGCTGCTATATAAATATGTTCAGTTTTTTTGGAATAAAAAAGAGCATTTTTTGCTGTCCCTCGCTACAAATTGTAGTCGAAAACATTGCAAAAAAACTAATGTAATAAAGAAAATAATGCAAGTGAAGCAAACTCAAAAACAAATCTTCATCCTTCATTTTCATGCTCTTGGGCTATATATTTTCACGTCGTGAGTTGTGATCTCTTCGAAAAGAAAAGAGAAGTCATGTGGAGGAAAAGGAGAAGAAAATTAATTCAAGGAACTTATAAACATACATGTATCCCTTACATTTCCTATTTACAATTTCATTTCATTCAACCAGGAGAAAACCATGTGGGATTGTATGTGCTTGGACAAGAAGGAAACAATGATTCACATGACCGTAAAAATGAACATGTCAAAATGTGAAAGTAGACCATGTAATCAAATATATGCACTTATTTTGGAACAAATTGCGTACGATTTTCTCAATGAAAACTTTCTCCAGCTCATGATGGTAAGTAATGTTCATGTGGAGAACATGAGAAACGAATGGTTTCTTGTTATAAATACTGTATAAAATAAAAAAGAAAGTCATTTTTTAGTCTGACATTCAAAAAAGTCAATTCGAGTCTGTATGTTGCCTCAGAGATTGAGATGGTTTAAAACCGGGTTTCCTGCATTTCTTTAAACTTCCAGGGAGAAATAAATTGAGATAGTTTCTTCTCCCCACGATCGCGCTTTTCTCTTCATCCATTCTATAGATGAAAGAATGGATGGCGTAGGGAAAAGGTATGATAATATTATTTATCTTCGTTGCCACAAACTGTTCTCCGTCTTTTTCCTATCTCGGATCCAAATATTTTAGAAGAGTGATGTTGCTGGTGTGTGTGTGTGCATCTCATCGCTATTTGTGTATGCCCCCACATTACATAATAAGTATTGCCAAGGTGTGTCCCAAAGGATTCATTGGAACATCTCCCTCGATTCATTTCTCTGCAGGAAATTGCATGACAATAGCTTATATTATGCAGACTAGAGATGGTAAATAGTGCCTTTCTCTTCATTTCCGTTTCCCTTCTTTCTTGCCTATTGTGATGTGAATTATTAGAAAGAATGGGGATTTTTCCCCGTTTGATGCAGTTAAGGTTGAAAAAAATTGTGATGCGAAATGCAACAGCGTCGGGAAATAAAAAAAAAGCTAATGTAATGACGACTGACGAAGGTACCGTATGTTATGCTTCGCCATCTTTACCATTTATTTATAGTTATTATGTTGGATTGTCATGATACGGAATTAGAGGTTTCAGTGTACATCTTATACCTATTTGAACGTTTGACACGCATCGATGCACTTGCTAACCTTAATCATAGAGATACATGATACGCATGAAATGGATGGATGGAGGAACAAGTAGGAGTAATAACGATGATGGCGATGGCGATGATGATACCATCATTTTACTAATGGATAGGCAATGAAGATCTGTAAGAATAATTTATGAGCTTCCGCCAGAACAGCGGGCAAGATCAAAGGTCCCGTGCGTTCGACATGGGTAAAGTAGAAGACGAAGCAAGTGCGTGTCGATCTCGCAAGTATGTCTGTGGAGCAAAGTAGCAAAATATGGCTACTCCTTCTACCATTCTCTTCTTTTCATGATGCTCAATGTACATCATCCAAGAGTCTTTTTTATAATTTTCTTAAGTTATTTTCTGAAAGAGAAATGTCGACATTGACGGGCAAAATTTTCTTTATGCATCAGGAGAATTGATTGTAATATTGTTGCGTAGCAGCCAGCTACTTTGAAGTGAAAACAAGTCATGTGATTAACTTCTTCTTTGGAAGTGAGATAATGATGTTTATCATGGTAGCAAGGCATGATTCATGCATTTGTATTAACAAAAACTCGATATTTTTTTGTACGACGATGCATGATTACATAATATCTTCATTTTCATTCACAATCAGAACATCCCAGACTTGAGTTGATTGTTGATTGCAATGATGATGATAACGACGACGGTGGTGATGAGATGATAAGTTTTCCTGCTTATTCATCCGTACAAAACACTTACCATTTTTCCACCGTGCCAACATAAAGAAAGACTTTTGCATTCGTCGATCTTCATTAGGGATCTATTGTGGACCATAAGAAAAACATATTGTTCCTTTTCCCCCATCTTCGTTTTCGTTAGCTCTCTTCCATTCAAGCATATTATGAAAAAAGGAGCAAAGTGCAGGGGGGTCACAGTATACATACGACATGGCTCCTTGCAGGTTATCCATTCGTAAAGTAAGCAGAAAATAGCTTCCGTGACATTCATAAAAAAGTATAATGTAATAAGGCTAAAAAGGAAATTTTCGTCATCGGTTGAAGTGCAAAAACAGTAAAATTGAATGGTGGGGGACTGCTTCCATACTGTAATACGACAATACTACATATCTTAAGGAAAATCTTCAGGTATTTCTTATTTTTTATTACATATTTTACTACACCACACTTCTCCTCGAAGTAGATGATGCATGCATGCCTTTCAATCCTCCCTTCTTCAGGGGGATCAATCCTGTTGCATGTTCCATTTTTCCCCTAGTCTCTTTCCGTTCTGAAAATATGTCTCCGTCTCCCACAAAAGCATTATTTTTATGATGACGATTTGGAGTTGTCGTTGTCAGTGTTGGCTGCTGGATTTGGATAACACAACTCAACTATAAGTATATTGTAGCTGCTGCTGTTGAACAAGTTACAATCTTCGCTATTACCTTTCATCATCTCAGTGGAGCTCTAGAGTGCCATATAGCCGTGTTCAATTTTGGATTCTGAAGCAAAAGGACTTTATCATTTTCTCGTCATTTCCATCCCAATCCTCTGCTCAGGGGTTAGTTTATTTTACAAGGAAAAGGAGAATCCATCTTTATACTTTTCTTAGGTCCATGTTGTGCTGTCAACAACGAACCCAACAACACATCATGTTTGTCTTTCCCTAACCCCTTCCTCTCTCTCTCTCTCGCTCTCTTTCTATTTCTTAGCGTTTCTCAGTCTTCGGGTTTATAATCTACAGCCATGAACGAGTCTGGAACTCTGATGATTTCCAGGTCCAGAGTCGAGAAAGCGAAAGGAGGTGTGTATGCAAAGCCGATAAATACGTAATAATTTCTTAATGTGATACGATACGTTATTATTACCCTGTGTTTTGGGATGTTTCCCTGCTTGCACCGAACACACAATTTTGTATATTTGTTCAAAGACTTTGGGAAACCTTTGCTGTCAGTAATGATGACAGAATAAATGCATGAATGACTTTGTGCATGGATGCACATTATGCACTCCCAGAAAATATTTTTTTGGCTCGGATAATGAATATTACATGCATGAATAAAAAGACTCAATTATGGAATTAACTCGCTAACCCTTTCATTCACACTCATTTCCTTTCATCTTTCCATAAGTCCATCATCCGTCCCGTTCGTGGTGGTGGCTAGCGATGATGGGGTTGGAAAGGATCGAAAGCAAGGAAGCAAGATCGACCTTATGGAGGGGAGAAGGAGAACTGCTGCTGCCGTTTAGTTCTTTAGTGGCTAATGTGTAATTATTTCTTATTCGTGGAATAGTAAACTCTTTTTATAGCATTTTATCGGTGATTGTGAATCCAACAGAATATTTACATCACGTCAAAAATTACATTTAAGAGGATTTTCTCCATTTATTACCGTCCACAGCTGCAGCTTAACGTTGATGATACAAACGAAACGAAAATGGAATGCATTTTGTTGTATGTACATCAAAAATCGACAATTTCACAGGCGTCAACTGTCACAATCTTGTCCATTTATTTAGGAAACACAAAATGTTGACGGAAAGTAATGACCTCAATGTATCTTTGAATTATTCCTTTTTGATCTGACCATACTACACTACACTGGTTGAAAGGAAGTTCAAACACATCCATCCATCTCATCCCATGCATTATCATTTGCTTGATCATTCAATAAAAATATTATTAATTCTAAAGGTATTGTCAATATTTGCATGACAAATAAAAAATGCTTTTATTTCATTTCCTCTCTCCGTTCTAAAAGTTTATTGACAAGCGTATCATCGAATTAACAAGAAAAATGTAAAACATCATTTTTTAAACGGGGAATCATATATGCAACATATCGCATGTGTTACACTGTCATAAGATTGGGGAAACCGCAATTTATTTAATCCAACAACAAAAAAAACTTATTAACTTGATCACTATGCCCGCCATCATTGGCTTTAGCTCAACCATGCAAAACTACCAATGGAGAAACATTGGCATGATGCATTTTAAAAGCACTAATTGTAAGCTTTAAATTTGGAATTTTATTTCTGATTAAATATATGTACCTTTTCAATTGAACCATGTCAAGATTATACTTACTTATTATCTATCTAAATCACATATCAAAGTTCATTTTTATGATTCATCCAAAAACCAATTTGTACATATTTTGGGTTTTATTCGTATTCCTGTAGAAGTAAAGTAAAACATTTCTGTCGATAAAGAAGTTTCAAGCCCAGAGAGTTAGTTCCCGTCCCTCATTCGAGTTGAACTTGAAACTTTGTATATTTGAATTGAGCAGCCCAGGATTAAACGAAATATGCTTCTTTTGTGATTCTCGTAAGCGAGTCTTAATATCTTTGACGTGTCAATGCCGACAGGTTTCAATTTCATATCTTAATCTTCTCTTCCTTTCACGTCAACCGGCTTAAAAGCATCCGCTTTTCCACAAGCCAAACCTTCCTTTTCCTAATGCGGCTAGCCTCACTTTGTTTAGTGCACATTAATAAATTACGGCGAGTAAGAAGCAACCAGCAAAGTTCCTCTTCTCTTCTTGTCATTTAAAAAATGTAATCCTGCGATTAGATTCCTTAAAAATTCAGATAACTCATACATACATACATTGCAGTGCAATGGAATTTAGTTGCGTCACAACGAACTGCATTAGAACATCCATTCCCTTCATCTCACACAACACAATCACAAAATCTTTCGCGATGAAAGCTTTTTTTATTCACGGAGATATACTTAATACTTATATATTTATAACATTCGGAAAGTAAAGGTGTTTGTACTTGTTACAAATTTTGTCAACCGTCCTTTCTATTTCTACAAATATATCCAAGCAGTTTTATATGTTGGACATCTAAATGCCACACGTTCATTTGTTCATACAATTGAGGATTATGAAATATTGACCAAAACTAATTTATGATACATTTCCACTTCTTTTGTCTCTCTTTTCTCACATTTATTCTTCATGTTTCAGATTAAGCAGCATTCCACTAGTCACATATGATGACCGTCTGCTCGTCTCAAGTATCTAGGAGTTTCTTCTGTCAAAGATGTAAATTGCAAAGAAAAGACACCAAAGATCGCCAATTTCCAGGCAAAGTCCTTTTTAGAAAAAGTATAAAAAATTCCCAACATTTCCATTTCACGTAACAAGTACTCACTTGTGACATTTACTTTGCATGGATAAAATGTAAATTTCTGGATGCATACAAAAATAAAAGTTTAGGCATCGTGGACGATATAATAGAGTTTGTTTTTGTGGATTCCCTTTCTCCGCCCAGAGAATATCATGATTTTTGCTAGATCCTTTTCATTAACATCACTCTTTTTTTCTGGAGAGTAGGTAGGTGCTTTCTTTTTGATCACTTCACCTCTTGATGAACAAAGAGCAGACGAGTTCCTTTGACTGTTTTGACATTTTGTCTCGTCATTTGAAAAGAAATCATACCATTGAATTTAGAGTTCTCTCAGGTTCCAGCAATGAAAACAAACAATTGCATGCTCGTCATAAACGTAGGAATATCTTTGTCCAACCGGCCGTTGGAATTGCATGGATTTTTTATAGAATGCACGAATAGAGTTTGCCACACAAAAAACGTTATCATTATTTTGTGCCGGAGAGTTGACAATGATTCCGATCTACCCTGCACACTACTGCATTGTTGAAAATAAACAGCATTTAAAGGCATCAAATTATTCGTAAAAAGGAGTCCCATCCTTAGCTATTTATTTATATTTTTCTTATTCGTCATGACGTGAACATGAAACACAATACGCAATAACTTTTTTCTTGTTCACAAAGCAAAAAAATGTGTAAAGTGGAAGGGTAGTCGTACTGTAATGATGGCTCTTGTGGTGACAATACTGGGGTAAAGAAGGGTAAACAGGTAGTTTATGCTCATTCCTTTCCTTTCTTTAGCGATTCCCAATATTATTTTCCCACCCGTTTCATCTCGAATTTATTTTGTGATGATGATTATTATGATCGCTTCAGAGTTTAAAAAGGTGTATGTCATTGGAGATCTCTTGTGTAAACATCTGTACTCCCAACTTAAGTTGAGTGGGATAATAAAAAACATTTTATGGAGCATTCATTATTCCTACATATATGATTTCTATTTCGCAAGGGAGGATCTTCCAGTACAATGCCTTTACTCTTTCAGTTCAAGTTGACAGATCAATTATCCCACAATGACAATTGCATCACAATTTAATGCGATCGAGTTGGTTCAGCTACTGTACACTCATTTCATTTCCTCAACTTACAATTACTAGTATTTGAGATTTGTTTTTTTTACTAAATTGTGAAGGAATTTGATAATGAATGAGTAGAAATAGTTACCCAATATACAAGCACGACTTACGTGTTATTTGAGGATTACCTTCAATTTGAATAATTTTGAGGATAATTGAACTGATGCAAATAAATCAGATCATTAGTTCCTCACGAGTCACATGGGAATTTGTAGAACGTTCCGTTAAGTCGTTACATTAGAGTAAAAAGCGATGTTTTTTTTCGAAAAGCCTATTTATTTCTATTCACACGAAGTAAGTGTGAATGAACGAAACAATTGTGCTTATTGAATAAAAGTGTTCATGTTAAATGCGTGTCAACTCGGTATAAATTTTCAAGCGTTAAGAAAATACAGAAAACATTCGTTTCGCTCTTAAGAAAAACATCGTGTTGTTCGTATAATATTTCTCACCCCTTTGAAATCTGAGAAAAGAGAGAGCAGTGTTATGTGAAATGTAATGCAATGCAAAAGCATTCCGATCAGAAAAATTTGGGACTTCTTTATAGTTTAGCCAGTGTTTGTTTCTCTTTCACACTGGTTGTGTCTCACGGGAGCAATAATATCCTCCCGAATGTGTGTTTTAATGACTTTTGAACTTTGCATGAATTACATAAGCATAAGTTTTCCTCGAATGAACTGTATGCGTTATTTCTGGATGAAAATAACGAATAAAAATGGTATTGCTTTATTTGGCAAACTTGTTGACAGGACAATGCACAGATTCTCATTTTAAGAGAATGTTAATTTTTGTTCTTGAAAGAACATTACCGCTTTATCTGCACGTTTCTGAGTCAGAAAGAGAATGAATGTAGAGCTTTGTTGAATTCTAAGATGACTGAACAAGCATATGATGATAGTTTGTAAACGTCAGTGGTAGGAAAAGAAATATTTTTAGTTCTTATGATATGCATGGAATCTGAACACATTAAAATCTTTGAAAGTTCATTTCAGCATTTTTTTTTTGTCAAAGGGCATGGGTCGATTTTTTAAAGAAAGCATAATGCACAAATGTAATTTGATCTTAATATTTACCCAGTCTTCCCTTTTGCATTCCTTCAACAAACTTTTTCAGACTCCAGAGATCCAGTTAAATATTTGAGTAATTTTATCTAAACTATTCCAGCAGTACAAATCTGAGAATATGATAACTGGCATTCAAAATAAAGCGTCTGCAATTTCATGACTTGATTCTTCCATTATTTGACCTAGGAAAAATCTAAAGACATCCGAGTTTGCAACGATTAACAAATAGTTTTGCTCCCATTAAATTTAATTTATGATTTCTCAAATTCAAAATGGAAATCCTGCTTTAAGACGGAGTACTTAGCAGACTGACCTTGTTTATAAGCACAAGATTGAAACTTCCTGATCGTGTTCTACAGAAGAATCTTTCTCTCGATTTTATGATGCAACATTTAAAACCCGGATTTTGTTTCACGCCTAACAAAAATCAAAAATTTATGTTTGTTTCGCTTTTCAAACGTTGATTTAGATTTTCCATTCTTTTTGACTAAAGTAAAGACGACGAGTGCATAAGGTAATGGTGCACAAGAATGTAATGTAAAACACAGCGACTCAAGTTTCATAATGGCAATGCTGAGCCGAGCAAAAACAAAAAATGTATGTACGTACGTACGCCCGTCCGATTTTTCAAGAACGAAACAAACGAAATGTCTTGAAAAGCATGAGTCATTTGATTTAATCACATTCAAGTAAAAACAAAGACTTTGGCTAAGCCGATCGCAGGGAGGCTGGTTGGCCTCGCTCGAATTCAATCTTGATTATTGATTTGTCAGAGTAAATCAGAGTAATAATAATGGATCGTCTCATTTTGCTCGAATGAATATTAAAACTTTATTCGACGCTTTCGTTCGAAGCGAGTTCCAACACGAACTTCTCCTTTTTAAAGCTGATGTGCGAGATCTGATGGGATTTTTTATTAAGAGGTAGGAAGGAAAGATAAGAGATTTGGTAACAATGGCATGAACATCATGGATGTTGTCGAGCAAACGAGAAAGAAGAAAAAAAAACAGATAATCATAATCTGTTGGACGTACCCACTACATAAATGCACAAAAGCCAAGGAGATGTCAAAATGACAACAATCTTAAATCTCAATTCGATTCTTCAACTGTAATAAGCTTGTTCTTTCATAATGGAAAGAAAGAAATCGGATTGACTTACGAGAATCAAGTCAATATGAAGCAGTTTGAGTTGAGTCAGAATAAAGAATGTTCACGTACGGATTACACCAAAACTGAAAAGGTTCAATCAATTCACGCGAATCACAAAAGAGATGAAATTAAGCATTCCATTGAACAAAAACTTTTAGTTTTCCACGATAAAGCAACGATAATCAATACTGTCGATGGCAGTCATAGTCATAGTTTTGTCTTTTCTTTTTGTGGTTTGTACCTGCATCATTCGATTCCAGCAAATTAATTTTATAGGACACAGATTGGTTTGGAGCTAATTCTAGTTGACTTTAAGATGGACTCTCTCTCAATTCTTTTTGCTGAAAAGGATTCCCAAGTAATTTAAAATTATAAAATTACGCTGATGATGCGTGATGACACAAACATTTGCTCAAACTTCAGGACTAAGATGATTTGAACGAATCAGCTAATGTAGCATGAAGAAGAAGGACTTGGGACAATGAAATGTCACTGACGCAGTGAAATAAATGGATCAAGATGAACCGACCTCAACAATTCAAAGCTAATTTGCCATATCCATTCCAGCAATCTGACAATTGGCTACAAGGAAAACGCTGACTTCCACCATCATTTTCAGCAGAAGTGAATGAGAGAATGGACCAAGTACGACTAAAGTGTTATTTCGAATAAACGATCACGAATGGAGTACAATGGTGTAAATAGAAATTTGAGAACGACTTCAGTAAGCAAATTGAATTTTCATGGGATGAAAAGAAAAGAAATGAAAATTGAAATTTGTTCGAAATATCTTGAGCACAGAGTACCATATTGCGTGAAATTCTTAAGTAACCCTTATTGGTTTCTTCGTGCTACGTTTTGATTTTCCTCCGGGCTTGACGACATTAAATACGTTGTAATCAATCCTTTTGTTTTTTTTTTAAATTAACTGGTTTTTCCATTGCTAGATAGCACATATATATATACATTCCTCGATATACTATTCCGGTTTGCTTCGAGATTACTCATCAATTACACAATAAAATCCAATCCGTGTGTTGTTTTTCATCGTTTAAGGCTATTTTAGCAAATTACAAATAAATATTTTGTAAATACAGATATTTTATTTGTAGAGTGTAAGGCTCTGCAAAACCTGGTAACCCACTGACGTGATACGATTGATACATTGTAACCCTTGTGAACAGAACAACCTGTTGTTGCTAATCACTAGAAAAGGAAAGAATCACATAATTCGTTGTAGAAAACGGAAACCATCATCATATTAGTGTGTTCTCTGTCGACCAAGTCTGTAAAGAAAATGGAAGGGTTGAGTAGGAATGAGTAAGCAAAAGCTGTCTTTTCAAGGAAACAATAAAACATATTTGAGTCATTAGGACAACAAAAGCAAAAGCCCCATTATGCTTCCTACAGTCTTTGAATGTGCATGCTTGAAAAATAAAGTTCGTTTTGTCGAAGACAATGTAGCAAACCGAACATTCTGTTTTTTGTTGTCGTCAACAATAGATAATTCAGTCGGTGCAGAAACAATGTGTACGGTAATAACAACCTGGCTGGATGCTAACTCAAATGAGCATCCATCCAGATCCATCCATTCACCAAGTTACGGTAAAAGACGAATAAAATTGGAGACGGAGATAATGAAAATAGAAAAGTACTCGGACTGAGGCACAGGCATCAGCCTTTCTGGATCAGGAGTGAAATTACAAAACGATTTTGAGCTCTAATAACAGTTCCACTAAATTTCAGAAGATGTGGGCTGTAATTTGGTGATTATGACATGACTGTGACGAAAAATCATGGCGACTTCTCTTCTCACAAATCCCATTCCCCATGTATAATACAATAGTCGACTCGGTCTTTCCTTATTTTGCTTAATCCCAATGCTTGGGAAATTTACTTTTCAGTTGTTATGACGGAAGAGAGAAAACGCAAAAGCTTTGAAGATATGACAACTTTTGTAGAAGGAAATTACTTTCAAAAGTTTGACCTGGACTTTAGAGATCATGCTGGAGTAAGCAAAGTAATGGAGCTTGTTGAATTATGAAACCGAATTACCGAATCAAATTCCATGAAACCCAATGATACACATATACCATGATTCTCTCGTCTCTCTTCCTCACTCACGATGAAATCGAAGGGAAAGACGATTTAGATTAAATTAACTTGAGAATTCGGAAGCCCTCGAGCCAATGATGTAGGATGAATTATTTTTTTTCGGTATGTCAGTTTGAGTATTGAGGTCCAAACGAATTCCTTAGAGCTAGAGCTAACCAGGGCCATACACAGAAAGACGAAGAGCGCTGCTGAGGCACAGTGGCAAACACCAATTCACCAATAACACCATTTAGGTACTCCCTTCATTCCAATTCATCACCGTTGGGGGATCAGAATCAGAAACTGTTTGATCTTAAGCATGTGTCCACATAGCATGAATATGAATCAAACACTTGGCATTGGCAATACCTTTCAGACTTGGTCTAGCATCGCCCCAGGAGACTTCCAAATAAGCTGAACCTGAACCGACTCAACGGCACATCAATCCTTTCAGCACGAGTGTGTAGAATCAGAGTTCTGGGTCTGGAGGAAATGTACCGAGTCATTTCCATACAAAGAAAAAAACTGAGTAAGTTTAAGTAGTAAGTGTAAAATCATTTGAGTTTAAAAAAATTAGATATCACCCTGATTCTTTTTCTCGTCCATCGTGAAAGTCATCATGACATTCATGGCTATTTTGACTAAAACTAAACCAGCCCTGATTTTCATTTGCACAAGAGAAACGTATGTTAGTATTAAAATGTATGTACGTGTGAAAGAAAGATGCTTCTTCTTGCATATGTCTTTTGTGTGAGTCGCAGTACCCCAGTGGCGAAACAGATCATACTCATCATTTTTTATCTGTAGCTCTAATGTAGTCGTTTACGGCAGGTGGTATGGTGGTTCTCTGCACGATGAAATTTCATTTATTTATTGGACTACTTAGGTAAAAGAAATGAAGACAATAATTCCCTATTTTCCCTGCCACATTCATGCAATCCTCCGTGGAGGAAAAGGAGGGAGTGCACCCCAAAAATAACTTATTATTTTAGGGAAGGAGGGGGTACACAACAAAAAAGAAAGGAAACTGTTACACGAAAGTCATTACTACTTCTCTTAATACCTTTATTAAGTCTTATGGGCGTTTCATACAAAATATAAATTGTATTTTTTGGTTTAGACAAAACCATGAAAATTCGACTTTAGTTGGACTATGGCTTATTTCAATTTTTTTTCTAATTGTAAAATTTTTAAAAGCATGGTTTGAAATTTCTCTCTGCTGTTTAAGGCTTATATCGAATGTGTAGGCATGTATGCTTGTGTGTACGTAAAAAATTGTCTGACAGGTGATGATGCTTAATGATGTAAACACAGGATGGGAATGATCATGTCATTCCTTTAGGATTCCCCAGACCTCTGAGAGAAAAGGTACAATTTACATTTTGTAGTATGCATGTATTCTGATTTTTTTTGGTAACGTGGTGGTAAATAAACACAAGCAAGAGGAATAATATTTTTCGTTGGAGAGCTGAAGTAGCTCGTAGAAGCATTGGATGTGATGATTATAGGAGTTACGGTAAATAAGAGGATATTTTTCGTGAAGAGATCTCCAGCTACTGTGCCACTAAAATGAGATGATGACGGGGTTAAAAAATATTCAACTACTTGCTGGACTGGACTTTTCGAATAAATTATGATCTCTCAATAAATTTTCTTTCGTCACTCTTCAAACAAATACATAGATTCAAGAAGAAAAACTGAGACTCACTCTCTTCATTTTTCAATTTCATGCTTCGCTTTTTGAAGGTTACTTACTACGCTGGCTGAGTTGTAATATTCACAGATTGCCCAAGACTAACTAACTAAAATGCACAATAATAGCATGATCCCTCTCTCTCTCTGCCGTATATAGTGCGTGCTCAACCGAGATAAACTCCCATTTGTCATTTTTCAATCTCGCCCAGCTCACATACCTATTTATAAGAAATGGGCCTTGAGAGATCAAAAGATTCTGTTGAAGTTTCGCCTCTGATTTTAAGGGAGGAGGAATGGGAAATAACGAATTGGATCCTAGAAGGCTCATTTTAATGAAACAGAAGCTTCCAGTTCCAGTCAAATTATTTACGTCTTATGTTTCGTCGTGTTTTGTTGTTGAAGTTTATACACCGAAAAAAATCATTATTAATGTGCACCTCCGAGGAATTAATATGTATTCTTGCAATGCTTGTGGCCATTTTTACGATGCATAGAAAAAGGATTGGAATGAACGCACAGCACATTCCTGTGCATTTCTCGACAGACAAATTACCATACGAAATTACTGGCTAATTCTAATACACAATGCACACCTAGCTCATTATATGAAAAGGCGTATTGGAGAGTGAAGTAGACTGTAAGTTCATAAACCGCCCCTTCAGCGTTTATTTTATTCAAGCGTCCATCTGCTCGTTCATAATGATGATTTAATTTACTCTCCGGTAGTAATTTGATACATTCAATTGTACGGGATCCGTCCGTCCGGATTAAACAGTGAACAAGAAGTAAAGGTAATCTGAACACACGAAAACGGAGACGAGCTATAACCATAAGTTCATACTTTACACTCGACTCAACGCAATAAAATGAATTATTTATTCGGAAAGAGAAATTACAAAAGTTTTGACGAAAATATTCTATGAGTTGTGTGGTAGATTTTTTTCTTATTTTTTGGGGGGATCCATGACAACGATGAGACTTCTGGAAATAATACCTTGAATAGCTCAAGTGTTATCAGACTTTTAATGCAACGTCCACCTGAATCTTCGCTGGCTATTTCAAGATAATATGCAAAATGTAAGGCTCTCTCCACTAACGTAAGGAGAGTGGACGAGTGTGTCAGTACCTGTGCCTAATTTGCATGCATGATTTCATTAAACATCCCTACCCAATAAAATCTCCAGTGCTTGATTCACTCTGCAAAGAGCTTTTCATAGTAGTTTTCCTTGTTTACTCCAAAAACTTCTCATCCAGTGCACCACTTTCACTTCCGCTTTTTTAGAACAACATACATACATTCAATGTTTATATCTCATCCCTTTGATCATGACGATGGCGATGCAACACCACCACTCTTATACTCATTACCCGTATAAACTTGTTTTATCAATTTGTGACGACGATGATGACGCCAGCATAAATACATTGGCAAGTCAACAACTCTGAAATTGATTCAAGAGAGAGAGAGCTCGTCTCCTCTTCATCAAAATACATAAGTACGAATATTGAAACCTCTGTGTCGAGTTGAAATTTCACTTTGAACACTTAAACGACCAAAGAAAAAGTGAAAGTGAATGGAGCAGATAGATGGAAATGGAAGAGTGAAGAGACCGCGTGTCCACATTATATCTCTCATGTTGGTATTGCAAGGAATTGGATGCTGATGCTAAAATTAGCAATGTTGACTACTATCACTCTCGCTGAGGCTAACTTCCTTCTGGCGAACTTGTTGTGGGCAAAATTTTAAATGAGCAGAAAGACTGACGGACTTCTGAACGAGGTGCTCTACTAGTTTCTTCATGGTTTGGTTTTTAGTACAAATGTCACTTTCGGACGTATTTATTAGTACCAGATCAGCATACCATGTCCCTCATAAGGGTAATGTGCAGTCGAAGCGTTTGAAGAGACCAATTTGATCGAATATATAGAACCAGGACCAAAATTGTTTATGACAATCACTGATTGGGCTTAAAATAGACTTTTAAGAATGATAATAATCAGATTGACTGGGAAAGTGTCTTCAGTTGTAAATAGCACACTTGCGCATTGATATAAATACGGAATGAAGAGCACTCAAGATTTACTGTTTCATTGAGTTTCACAATTAAAATTCGATTTGTTTCCTTTAAAATTTATTGATGAGATTTCCTTCGTCAGATGCAAAGAACACATTGATGCTTTGCTAAGTAAACGTCGTAGTATATTGCCGTAGTCTATATGCGTCAGATTTTCCTTACAAATCTCAATTGTTATTGTAAGTGTATTTAGTTAGTAAGTATTCATTGAATTTTACAATTTAACATCTCTTCCAGTTCTTCATGTAGTGATTTTCTATGCATTGAAAAAAATATATCCAACAGACAAGGTCAATGTCAATTTTTATTACATGGTTAAAACTTGATTGAAATCATTACCAATTTCGATTCGACAAAAAAAATGTCATGCATTTTTAATTGAACTTTAAGCATAAATCGCCGTAGGCATTATCGAATTTCAATTTAGACAACCGAAGAAAAAAATCTGGCTGATATCGAATGGCATTGAAAATGTGTACTATGCAATGAAATCGTAGTTGATTATTCAAATTAAATGGGGTGAAAGAAGGAGTCTTTCAAAATAAAGTCGACTTTCAACTCACTGAACTGACTCAATTTCGTACTAAATCAGCAGGAGCTTAAACTTGATCCAAATATAATTCCCTCCATTCCCTCCTAAAGATGAAATCCATAAAACGATGGACAATTCATGAAATGATGGAAGTACAAATCAAACGCAATATATTTTTTTTCATCCAAGTAAATAATCATTTTGTTTTTCAATCAGGTTTCCGGAGATATGTACTCGCAATATAATGTAGTCATCCGTTTTCGTTCATTCCAGGCTCATGTAAATCATAAATGAATTTGTGTAATGAAAATTTATTCATAGGGCAATAATATTATTTTCATCGGCTCACGTCCCCTTGCTTGTAATTTTGTGTAGTGCTGATTACTTAAGCTCAAAGGAGGAGAGAAGCGATGTGTGATTACATTATAATATATAAAGACGTAGGCGTTATTCAATTCTCTTTTGGTCCATCCGTTCTCTCTACTTACATAAAAGCGCCCATTTTTTTGGTTCCCAATTCATTTTATGCGTTGGGAAGAAGGTGAAAAGAACATGCATAATATGAGAATTGTACATTTCCATGATCATACGAGCATACGTTATGCAATATATTAAATAAGATTAATTTTTGGTGTCACTCCGCTGACAGAGAAATTGTCGGTGCATTTACACGCGCGGAAGGTTGATCCACCTTCATGTCTTCAGTGAAAGCAATCATGTATCACTGACGAGTGACCTAAAATTTTTATTGCATTTCAAGATGCGTTTCCATCGAAAAAAGTGAGGAAGCTGAAGGAAAAAAAATAGAAAGTGTATTCATTCCTCCCTGTTTTCCTTTACTTAAGATACAATCCAAGTCTGATGAAGAATTCATGAAGGATGCATAACCCAGAAAAAAAGGTTCGATTTCCCTAGTGAAAACTAGAAGTGGAATAGAAACAAAATATAAGTACATATGAATGTAAGTAGTCGAGTGTTCAATGATGACTTCACTTATGGAGCTCTGTGTGTAAAGGTGGGTAACTAGATGATATTCATGCATAATGTGCCCGATTCAAAGAGAAAATATGCTCTTTTTAAGGAGGAAAGCAAACAATATCAAAATTATTACTAAATGATGAACTCAAAAATTTTTTTTCTTGATGTAGACGACTTTCAATCTATTTGTTTGTACGAGAAAATAGAATTCTTTATTACATAATTCCATGTTTATTGAGAAACAACAAAGTTCAGATGGATTTTTCCATTTATCTGCCAGTTTGTTGGGTTGGGCGTATGAATTGTAAGTAAAGTGCCACGAAACGAAGTTTGAGGGAGAAAAGAGAAGAGGGTGAGTTGGAGAAGGAACTCTTTCTCCCCCTCTCGTTGTTTCTTCTCATTTCATGCATCTCTTCTTCTTGTCCATATTCGAGCACAGTGCATATATTGCAAGTATTCAGGCTAAAAAGAAATGAGAAAAGGATAAAAAGCTGTCATTTACCGATTTAACCGACACGGCATATTTTTCATAATGTTGCCTTCACTCGAATTCCTGTAAAACCCGAAGAAAATTACTTCCAATGAAGAATTACTATTAAATGCCAAAATTCCTAAAAAAAAACTGCTAAAAAAAGAAGGGCCTCACATTTGTATGGGTTTTAAGTTGCAAGGCACATTCTACATTTGGAGGGTAGAATAAAATGTAAACCTTTTGCACAAAATCATCTCCTAATGCCGTTCAAATTACTGTACAAATTACTCAATTGTAAAATTGTCTCGAAAATTCTTGCAAATGTACTAGTAAAATTGTTACAAATGACAATAATGACACGGCCAGTCACTATCACACCCAGTCTTTTACTGCAGATTATATAATTGAATGAGCTTTAAATAAAGTTGCAAAGACGACAAGTTGATATACATTATCTTCCAGGGGGGAATATGTACATTGGCAAAGTCTTCCCCATTTGATATTTCTTGATAATACATAACTGCCCAAACTCGGGTTTCGTTACTGTCGTTGTGAAAAAAAGACGCTGGATTTACCACTAAAGACGACTGATGCCAAGGATTAGTGCAAGCAGAATTTTGAATTGAATGAAAATATGAAGCAGTTGTGATTATGACGCATGATAAAACTGGAATAATCAAAAGAACTAAAATGGATCGTCCAAAACTACTTCAAATAAAAAAGCGTAACAGTGTGGGGTATTTTGAAAAAATGTTCATGATCTAAAAAAAATAAAATTGCTGGATGATATTTAGGGAGACTTATTCAGAGAGGGCAAGGTTACAATGCACAAAACTTACATTCCTCACTTGGAATGATTTTCATGAGATCGGTGCAATAACTGATCGTGAGTTTTATGTAGCCCATCTAAAACTCGGCTGTAGTGGTTTTCCAATTGTCATTACTTATCGTCATTTCAGTGAGCGACGCGAGTATCATAGGTCAGCCTCAAGAAGAGAAGCATCTCATGTTCTTGCTCCATAAAACTATCGGATGAGAATGATTGACACTGTTACGATCGTTATGATGATATAGACATTTTGAACATTGGAAAGGGAATGTGGAAATTCAGAAAGAGGATGAGCCAAATAATATGAGAATAACGACAAAGTCGGCTTCGCCTCATTCCCTCCGAGAATTTCCTCACTTTCATTTTTTAAAGTGTACTTATCACAGGGAAAGTAAAAGGCAAGTGAAAGTGGGGTTCCTTACTTCATGGAATGATGATTTTAACTGATGTTGTGCAACGACTTTGGGAATTGCTCTAATATTTAAGGTAACGGGAATCCAAACTTCGACATCGGGTTACTTACAAAAGGCTTGCTAAAGCTAAGTGGCTGGTGAGTGAGAGACAAGGAAAATTGAGGCGGTGCTGGCGGGGAGAGAAATGGAATAGATGAGCTCGCTTTTTTTATCTTATCGCACAAACGAATGGTGAAAATACATATTCGGTGTAATAAATGATAGTGGTCCTTTTCCCAGACGAGGTGGAACTGAAACCGATTTCGGGTTTTCTGCATTTAGTTCATCTTTTTTTTTTTTGGAGGTGATGTAGTCAGTCGTTCAGTGATGGGAGTCTTAGTAGGAGAAGGATGGCATTAGCGGAGAGCCCTAGGGACGATTACGTTACCTCCATTAGAAGGCAAGCTCTTCTGTGTTGACTTGAAAGTGAGTGAAAATGGAATGAAAGAACGGGTTCGGTTTTCTTCAATATATTTTCACGGATAAAAAAATGACCAATTTCTTCATTTTCCCCTATAAAGTGGTATACCTTTCTGCATGACATCACAACATCAAAATAACTGACTCGGTCGAAATGTCGATATGCGATGTACGTATGGGTTCGGGATCTAGAAGCAGTTGAGAAGAATTGTGAACTGCAGATGCAATAGTAGACAAAGGAAAAAATATGGAACATTAGGCCTGCTTTATGGAGCAACTTATTCTCAATTGATATTACATTTTTTGGATTGTCTGGGCGATCGGTATCACGTTATCGGATGCGAGGGTAAAAGAAATAAAAGCAGTGAAATTGTATAACCATGAGAGGAGATGATCAATTTCATACGACCATTTTTACTATCTCTACAGGAACGATGACAGAAACCTATTAACGTTAATGCCGGAAACCGTCGAGCGAAGGCGCCTTGAAATCCTAAAATTGTTTGAAGCACCTGACAATGTTAGGAAAAATTTGTGATATCAATGTCTTAAATTGATTCTCCTTCAAAGAGATCCGAATCAATAGAGAAAATAACCACTTACAACTTTCAAAAAGCATTATTGGACAACAGGGAGTTAAATTGTTGTGAAATCTTTTCAATGTTCATGATAAATAGAAAATATGAATTCATAGTTAATAAAATACGAATAGTTGTATTTCCCCGATTCAAAATTTAAACTTACACTAGTAGGTTGACAAATCTGAGATTATGACAGCGTCCAGTCAAATGTAAACGCGCAAGTGTTCAGTATCGTTTTTATATATATAACCAGATAAAACGCCTTGTATAGTTTGCGATACACTGACAATATATTAAAGTGAAATCGACGTCTTATAATCTCACTTTTAAAAATTACGTCTTGGTTACCAGAAACAGGCATGATAAAACGATAAAAACGAAAACTTGTACAGAGAAATTCGTAAATCTAAGTACTCATTAATTAATTAAATACAAAATCAATCACAATATTTTAAAGTGTCCTTAAGTACACTAATGAATACAAGAGAATATCAGTACAATAGAGAAGACAATAACGAACGTATGGCTGTCAAAAAATCAGTGATGATTAAGTAATAATAATTTTAAATGAAATATGAAATCTGTATACTGTACTTTTTTATAGTTTGAATCTTGGTACAAAAATAATTCTAGAAGGAGGTAGCTTAGTATAATTCTATTGAGTGGAAGTTTTTTGAATATCTGAAGAACCCGTAGGGGCACCGGGGTTCGATTGATTACCACCGCCTGTTTGAGATAAGTGTCGCACTACATCAACCCAATCATGGCCTCTTGGAAGCTTCCCCTCTTTATCCATCTTATCCCACTCCCGGCGCTTCTGAGCTTTTGTCATTTGCTCCTTACGACTCTCCTTCTTTGGCTTTTCTGCTTCAGCCTAGAGCGCATTTCAAAAACAAGATAGGATTAGATAATGAAATTTTGATACCATTGCTCAAATCATAGAACGAAAATGAAATGCAATAGTGCGATTTCATTTCATTAACTTACTTTCGTCTCCTCAGACGTTCCCTCATTTTCGCGATTTTCAATGCGACATACTTCATCAAATACATAAGGTCCTATGAGTTGCAAAATATTTTCTTTCATCCATTCAATGAGAGTGTAAGTCTGCTGTTCTCCAACATTTTTCCAAGCTTCTTCAACGATTCCAGTCATAGCTTCTTTCTTGGCAGCTGCCGGCCTACGAAACATAATTGAAACACGGATTAATAATTTAATTCACATACAACTTCTACAATATCTTCCCATTTACTATTTATTTTAAAATGACGATGCATACATACACCTAGTCTTTTTTTATTCTTTGCCGTCAATACTGTTAATTTCGAAATGTTTAGTAGTTATAAGTGTAAATAGAAGCCCATTACTAACAAGCATTTAAACTTCCAGGACTGACGTCGTGTCTAGTCTTTTAAAAACAAAAAAATTATGACTCAATAATGCATTTTTATTATGGAAGCCGAAATACAAATCCAATGATGGTGTTGGTATAGACAGAGAAGAATCAAGATTCCCTTGAATGACTCCAACAATAAAAAAGAATTGTAATATTAGGTCACCACGTTTACCTTGATGAATGAAAATGTGCCGAAATTTTAAACTTGAAAAACTGAATTTGGGCGAGGTATATTTAGAAAAATCATTTCTAGCCATCATCAACTTCCATCGTTAAAGTTAAGTAGCTCAACAATTTCTTATGTTTTTAATGACTTACAAGTGCTGATTGTAAAAACAATCAAAACTGAACGTAGGAATGGCCTCAGGATAGTTAAGATTCCACTTGATCTCCACCAAAATAGATAACGGCTCCTCATTTTCTCCAATCTATTAAAATTAGATCAACAAAGAGATCATTCTCCCAATCTACATCTACAACTTCAAACTCCTTAAATTCTATCAGATTCAGATCATTTTACCATTAGCACAAATTGCACAAACGTTAAATATGTACATACATACCTTGTACTGGATTGTGCTGCCATTTAACGGCTTAAAGTTATCATCACCATCGTAAATGGAAAGCAAAACTTCCATTTCTTCAGCATGTTCAGGTCTTAGATACTCAAATGAATCGACATCGATGGAAGAGGCCATGTTTTTTACTTCTAAAATTGCAAAAATATGTACATGATAAGTCTGAGCATTAAGGCGAATAAAATCTTTCGCAATTTTAAATGAATAATTCACTTACCGTACAAAACGAAATGTATTGTTGAGCACAAACAAGGAAAAATATTTGTATGATCGACGAAATTTGAATAGTACACGGATCTTGTCAACGTATGAATCAGAAATTATTGAAAAAAGTAATCTAAAAATAAATTGAACAGTATTTAACAAACATTTGGTATGTAAGCTTGCTCTGACTAGCGCACACACCTGACTAGAGAATTGCAAAAATCAGAAGCTACAAACTCATTAAATGTAAGTCGTCAGAGGTCTCTGTAAAGTGATAATTCTGATTGATTGTAAATTTAATTAGCAATTTAAAATGCTCATTACAATAATTACTCTACAGTCAATAAAAAAACAAATGAACAGTTAAAAAAACAGTAACTCAGATTTTCGATCCGATTTGCAATATGCTCGTTATTGGCAACGTGAAAAGAAAGATTCTCCTACTAATAACAGTAATAACTTTTAACGACGACACACGCACTCTTGTCATGTAAACTCCTTCTCCTACCATAAATCTCAGCCTAACTATCCTAGAAACTGAAGTAATGATAATTAGATAATTAGGAAATAAGGCAAAAACAATGGATCAATTAAGGATAATTAATTTCTAATCGATAAACGAATAATTAAAAAACTAAATTTTTTCTTCTCATCCGAAGAAAATGAAATGATGAGGACCATATCCAATACTCACTCTGGCTGCATTACAGAATCTGTTGAGCTGAGATTGATTGAAAACTCACATTTCTTTAGCTGTCCGCCTATCGAAGCCGAAACCGATGGGGTATGTTGAGAATGCCAAATGCATGTTTTCTGGGATCGTGTGCAGTGAACAATGACGTAGCTAAACCTGTCTGCATGCTTGACTTTAAATATGAACACTTTGGAGGGTTGGAGGACGTGTACGGTATTCATTTGTTATCAGCTTCCAATTTCTAAGAAAAAACTATTAAATTGACTCGGGCAAAAGTGGGGCGTAATGAACATGAACATGTCCGACAGAGCAACAAAGTTGAAGCGTGTATTGATTTCATGATAAATATTGTGGAAATGGAATTACTTAAATTATGAGGCCACTGTTGTTCCTGAATCCCTTCTTTCTTCATTTCAATTTTAACATCAAACCGCATTAGTTATTCGGCGAATATGTCTTTGTTCTTTCCTCATTTGCCCAATTAAACCTAGTTATTTTATTTTCAATTTCAATCCACAAGTTAAATCATCATGTCACTTCACTTCCTTATTAAAAATGCTATGATTTGTCTCAAGGCTGACTTTTCAAAAGGAAAATTCAGTAGAATGCATTAAAAATACAGCGAAGCATTAAAAAGTGCAAGTTTAAAAGTTTTTAATTAATTACTGGTTATGTAATATCTTTATTGGCCAAATAGTTTAAATTGATATTTTCATGTCATACAGCATTTACAAGTAAGTATAAACCAAAATGAACGCCATGTCAGCGTATATAAAAAGCAAATTAAAAAATACAGCAAATACATAAAAGCTGTGGGATATTGAATTGCAATTTGAATGTCTGTCCATTATAAATTTTTAATGGACTGATTCTTGGCAAAATAGTAATTTATGTTTTGCAATGAATATCTTTACACTCTTCCGATTTTAATTTGCGCATTTTTTCTTTCAATGGCCATTTTCCCCCCTACATATGTAACAAACGATTATAAACAAACATACGGATGGATATGACATAGACAATTCCCGAATCTGCGTTGTCACCTCTTTTTCATTAAGATGCATGGAATTCATGCACACTTTGCGCACCACAATAAAAACATTGTTTCTCATGCACGCTTAATTATTGCATCATCATCATTCATTATCATAAAAATACTCGGTGCTTATTCCTTAAACGAAAGCATGCAATCGCTCCAGGTAGACAAGCTTAATGCAAAAATGACACAAACAAACAACTGGAGCTGTGAGCAGAATCAATCAGTTCCATTTTTACCGTGAAAACATTCTACTCTCGTGTCATGTCATTTTTTAGCAAATCTCCATATTTCGTTTCGTTCTCCACTCTCCTGTATCGACGACGACGACGACTAGTCTACGTCGCAAATTCGCTTAACACATTTTTCGCGAGTAAAAAACCCGAATGATCTATATATAGTCGTATGGGTAACGCCATATAAAGACTTTTTGATTCAGTGATAATTGCATCATTTTGTTGAACAAAACACAACAACACTTTTCCTCTCCGAATACTTTTTGCGCAGTTAGTGAAAATGGTTAACTTCCCTGGCATGCTTTACTGTTGTCACATTACCACAGTTGAATAGTGGAAGTGCAATTTCATTTCGCAAGGGGATAGATGGATGGATAAAAATTGATGTTGAAACTTGAAACGTGTAACAGTCATTTTCATGGTCACACATATTTATCATATCATCACAATTAATATTTATCTGGAAGTTGGGCATCATCACGCCAAACTCTGAATGACAGGATAAGTAAGTCATTTTATTTTTATGTCTTATTCCTTATACCTATTCAAACACAAGTGTCCTTGCCACACATTCCTCCATAGTTCAATGTGCGTAGCAACCCTTCCTTCACATGGGCACCAGTTGCCATTTTCCAGCATCATGACCAGTTCATTTCAGCGAGCTAATGTAAAGCGATGTATCATTTTGTTTGCGAGTGCACATCAATAGGCATTGCATAATACGATTTAAAATATGTATTTATAGGGTACAAACTAATGCATATTTAATCATCATGCTTGTATGCATTTTTGCTGATCCACAATATAATGTAGTAGAAGCTCAGTTTTTAGTTTTCAAGGTTAATCCCAGACAGGAAAGAACATTTTTTTATCTGCACTTACTGGCACACATTTCTGCAAATGATGTGATGCTGGTATTCGTTACGTGCCGATAATGGACAGAAGAAGTAAAGAAAAAATTAGCTTTATCATCATCATCTCACCAGTCGTAGTTGTTGTTGTTCATGACTGTAGCGCGCAATAAAGGGAACTTGTTTAACACGCAGTATTATTATGTCAGTCGAGCGAACATGAGGCATGAGAATATGAGAAATTCAGTTGAGCCGATTAGACGATGGACCGGCCGTACACGTGTACGATTACACAGCGTACAAAGTTGATTTCACAATTAGACCATAGGAATATTTTCACATTGTATTCATTATATTGTTTTGACGACTAACCGAACGAGATGTACATTATATTTTATGAGCAAAAAAAAGTCCAGAAGAAATGAAGAAACTGAACAGATTGCGAGCGAAAGACCTTTTGGTTGATTGAATGAAATGCCATTGAACAAACAAAAACTATTAAGTCTTTTTTGTCTTCAATCACTAGTAAAAAAGAATGAACTCTTATTTTTTACAAATTTGTACGAAACCAACTGCGTATGAAACTGTACTTATGAAATTGCAGTTTCTGGGCGAATGTTGCATTTTTTGCTGGAGTTTTAGGTAGAATGGCAAGGACCATGGAAGAATGACCGTCAAATTAAATGATAATTTTGAAGGAAATAGGAATAGTATAGATGGCATGAATCTTTCCGAGATTATCTACACTGCCGTGACATTGAGTTTTGGTGGATATAAATCTTTCTTTCAGGATTGTAGGGAAAAAATCTGTAAGCTTAGAAAAATGCAAAACATGCATAATCGGTCAGGCATTATAATCTCTGATTAAACTATATCCAGAGTATTACGGTTGGCTATAATTTTGGAGTCATTTTTTAAATTAAAATTTGATGAACATCAAGAAGCCAACAATCATTGACGTGTTAACGTAGTTATTTCTGCCGCCATATAAAAAATAAATCTTTATTGAAATTGTACGTTTCCTCTTAGAATATGCTTAACTGCAAAGATACCATTGTTGAATCAATCAAATCTTTATTACGTCCATGAGTGAGTAAAAAATCAGCTACATAAGTGCATACCTACATCCGAATATTCGTTAAATTGTTTATCCTATAATACCCCAAAATGCCCTATTTCAACATGGCCATTTTACTTTTTGAACTTGAGTCGAAATCACTCGTGAAATATTGAATCATCCAAACTAAATATATCCTATAGGAACCATTTGA
The DNA here is from genome assembly GCA_027743895.1 of Seira musarum. Lineage (NCBI taxonomy): Eukaryota > Metazoa > Arthropoda > Collembola > Entomobryomorpha > Entomobryidae > Seira > Seira musarum. Next base: position 3,412 of record JAHZMX010006596.1, on the reverse strand, counting down.
GTTTGAAAGCTCAGTAACCTTCAAAGAAAAATTTGATTATGATTACAACGTCCTCTAAATGCAAAAGTAAACAAATACGTTTCAAATTTCCATTCTTAATGAAATGCTTAAACATGCTTCATTCTTCATGTCTACATATTTATAATAATTATAATATTCCATTTTCTGGTTCGGACATGAAAACTATAAAAACCATATTCCATCAATAAGTAGATTTGCATTGAATGGTTTCAAAAATATTACCAGTAAACAGTTTCTCTCCTAGATCGCATTTTTACATCAACTACATTGAATCTTATCAAATCTCAAGTAGAATGACTCATAAAAAATGACAATGACATTTCATTTTGTATTCTTCATAGCATTGCATTATATTCAAGTGAGAATGTGACTTTGAATGAAATTCAATCGGAAATCAGGTACATCACGCATCCGAATGGGAAGGACTTTGGAAATCGATTTATTCTAATGTCAGCAAGCCAGTGTGAGATATCATATAATAATGATTTAAATTAAATTATAATTTAGTAACTTGAATTACAGATTAGCAATGATTTTATCCAAATGCGGATGCAAAAGCTCAATATTTAATGCGATGAAACATTACGGGAGAAGCCATTTAACCTTTTTTTTTTATTATTCATCGAATCACTATGGACGTGTTCTGTCTTAAAAACTCACATTCTTCTTCGGATGTAATCTTATAAAATAAAATAGAAACTAGATATTTGCTTCATTATAACAAAAATTTGCGGAAGTTAAAGAAAGATTATGCTAAAAAATAATTGGAGTGGAAATCGGAAACTCAGTATTTGTAGGTAGGCTGATAGGAAAAGTAGTTGTAAGGGCGCATGAAAGATTTTTTTTTAATTTTTGGGGAGTTAGATTACCGTAATCTCATCTCAAATTGTGAGGGAAGTGAAAGGTCAGACTGAAAATTTTGCTTTCACAAATAATAATGTAGGCGATACGAATCCAGAAACTGATATTCATATAAAGAAAATACATTTGGAAAATTCCAGCAATTTTGATAATAATGCCATATGTTTACTCCAAATACATTGAAAAGGAGTGTCAAGTATCGCGCAATCAAGAGCGCTACTTGTATCAAGTTGTATCCAGCTATAACTGAAGTAAAGTCTAAATGTCGTTCTGAGTTTTAACTTGCTTTTTGCTTTGTAGTAGATCTTCCTTTGCAAACCGATTCTAACTCTGAATAGGATTATAGATTTTTTTAATGTCGTAGGCGAAGATTCAACTGCAGCCATGCTTGTAATACAACTTTTCCTCTTACAACCAAGTTAATTGAAGAGGAGGATGGGAGACAGCATAACACTTTGCACTAATTTTCTGCATTGATGTACAAAGTCCTCGTTTTCCATTTCAAGGACTTTTCCATGCTTAAATGCATTTCATGTCAAATTTAATGATGGAATGCTTTGGTTTTGTAATCTTTCGAAAATCATGCTCAGCATATTTAGGTATGCCATGGTTTATAGCACTTTTTTATCTTGTTGCATAAGGTTTTGACTACAGGGACTTCATTTTTATTAAGTACGAAAGATCAAGGATTTTTTCTTTTCATTTCAATAATTTCTTTCCAGCTCCATTTGAAATCAAATTTTGTTTGCTTCGCTTACTAATAAATAAGCTGTGGGAGGAAGTACTTATACTTAAGTACCACGGCGAGGATTTTTTTTATAATAAAGTGAATGGTAAATAGAAAGACACAATTGCCTGTTCTCGCATAAGGATTTTCTTTCTAGATATTGACATAAAAACTAATGGCCGCATATAAATGTCAAAGGTTGTTGGAAAAAGAGAAAACTTGAGATATTAAAACTTTTTGCAATTACTTTTTTTATCAATAAGACGCTTTGTTTTCCAGGCAAATGTTTGTACCAACGTTTGTCGTGTTATCTATTTTATTTTGTTCTAAAGATGGAGAATGCACTCTAATGCGGCAATATAGTAAAAGATCGGCTTCCGTTTAACACAAAGCTTATTTTATTACTGATTCCAAACGCTATAGTTATTATAATTCCATCAAAATCTTCAAAGATTTAGGACCACTGCATGCATGGTTATGCACATATTACGCTCACCGTGATTTATACATCCATAATCATTGCTCGAAGGCACTGAAGGCAGACTCGACTCTAAGCCAAAGAACCATGGCCTGCTATTTTCATAAGCTGGAATGATAATGATGATGATGATGACGATGAAGAAACATATTCCACATCTGAAAGCTATTCATGTTTGCATGACATTTGACTTGGGGTCAACCGGCTTCTTGCACTTTTTGTTACAGAGATAAATAGGATTTGTTAATACATATTGATAAGCTTCTCTCGAGGGGAGAAAAGTGGAATGTAAACATATTACACAATCGTTTCTTTTCGGAATGCATATTTAATATGTAGTGGCGAACACCATAAGTACCGAATACCAACATCGTGCAAAAACTTATGAATACGAAAAAAATTCACACACATATATTTTGTACGTATTTATGATTTTGGTGGGGAAAAGTCATGGCGGAGATCACAAAATTATCAAGATGCTAATCCACCAGAATGCCATCATCATCATCACCATATCGGTTCTAATCGTAACTGCAGCTAATATTCGTATCATGTAGGTACATAATAGTAATTTTTTCACATAACGTTCACCAATAAGTGAACCTTAGCTTGGTTATCTAAAGGAGGTCCTTGTCACAACATCAAACAAACAAACATTTAATTTGCATTATAAATTTGCTAAAAACTTTGTAGCGCATATGGAATGTAAACATTTCAAAAACTGTTAATTAAAATTTCAAGTACATGTGCGGCACAAGTAGCCAGGCCTTGTGTAACATGTATTATTCATAGGTAAAGTCTGACTAAATGTTAGTCAAAACTCAGCGCTGATAAAAAATTAAATACATGGCATGACATGATGTTGTTGGGCATAGAGTACACTAAAAAACTGCAAGCTAATTGTTATGTGGTATATTTTACATTTCATAACACGAAAAAAACATTCCATAACAAATAAATACAATTGCCCAACGCAAACAGTATCTTTGTGCAACTGATTTGTTGACAAAACTTAACGTATTTGATAACTAACTATAATTATAATTACACGAAACTTCCGAAATGAAATCATGATTTGTTAACGACGAGACTAGAAAATGGAACATGGAAGACTGACAAATAAAATTTCATGAAAAATATTGGACTGGCAGTATAAGGTATTTCCAGATCTAAATTGTCTAATTGTTTGCATGTATTATACCCTAAGCGTTTAGAAAACTACTAATAATTATTACGTAGCTGAGCTTGCGAAGCTAGTATTGAGAATGATGTGACCGTCTGTCCGTCTGTCCTCCTGTCCGTGTACACGATAACTTTCGAAAGAG
>JAHZMX010006595.1:0-20385 GCA_027743895.1 Seira musarum | reverse complement strand
GGAGGGGTGAGTGAGTGGTGGTCAAATTTTTTTTGTGAGTGGAGGGGTGAGTGGTTCCCGAAAATTTTTGAGACGATGAGTGAGGGGTGAGTGAGTGGTAGTCCAAAATTTTATTGTGAGAGGAGGGGTGAGTGGCTCCCGAAATTTTTTGGAAACATGAGTGAGTGGTGAGTGAGTGGTAAATCAAACGCCCACCTCTGCACTTGACAAATGATCCAGATGAAGAAAGGTTTTTTCAAATTCTTTTCAAGCTCTCTGCACTCTCTTCATTTTCAAGTGTGCTGAGAGGAAACCCATAAAGTTTGAGAAAACAAGAAAGAAAAAGTTTTTCTTTTGATTTTTAATTTCAAATATTAATCCCGAGATTTTGTGATAAAATCTTTACTAATTTTTTCCTTTTTTTCTCAATTGAAACTCTAATTAGGTATTTCTATTGAAGGCATTTTCACTACAGAATGTATAATAGAAACAGTTTGAATTGTGCATGCCTAATAAATAATAATGAATTGTTTTCTCTGTTCATCAAACCCTTGCTTTCATGTGGAACCTTTTTGAAGAGGCTTAAAAAGCCCCGAAAGTAACAAAGTTTTTACCACATGTATTTTGTCTTTAATAATAAAGCGGCGGAACGCCTGCTCTCGTAACATTCTTTATTATTATTACCATTACATTACATTCTTGAGGGTAAAGGATGTAACGGGTTTTGTTTTATTTTTGGCAGCAATATATTTCTGCGAAGACTTAGCAGGGCAGATGACATAACATAACATCCCACAGCAAAAAAGAACAAGTGTGATGTAGATAATAATAAAGTAACTTCAAACCTCAAGAAAAAAGACGTTCGTTAGCCAAACGGCTTGTCATGAGGTTTCACTTCATCCGTAAATTTATGTACGTTGCTCCCCAAAACTTCTTGCGAATGTGCTCTCTCTCTTTTTTGAAATATGTATTTGTAAAGATTTTCTCTTTCCCCTTCAACTTATCATTTAAAACTAATGATTTTTTTTCTTGTTTGTGTACCAGAAATTTCAGGAAAGTATTTGTATTATATGTTATGAAACACTCAAAAGATTTCGTTGTTCTCGATTGTTGCTATTCATGTTTCAATATAAAACAGTCAAATATTAATGGGAAAATTAATAGCCTTGACGTGCTTTAGCACGTTTGTCGATCCCTCCTCAGTCATTTTCAGCTAATTCGTTTATTGCTTCACGAATGCGTCGTGTATGCAAGGATACACTCGCCCTGCTTCCTATATGCACAACTTTTTCAATAATTATGAAACAAAATCTCATGCTGATACGAACATTTCACCCCTTTTTCTGTGACTCTTTTGCATTTTGTTGTGTTTCTTACGTACCAAAAATATTTCTTTTTAAATTTAAATAAAGAAATGTATTTTCTAATGAACAGCAAGCTGGACAAGTGTTTATATAAATTATGCACATGAGGTCGACATAACTTGTTCAAGTACATAAGTATAATTTCATCTTGTAATTGACTAAGTAGCATAGCGCTTTTTATGAGTAGTACAACTTTCATGAAATGAAACCGGATTAAAAATGTGAGGCTGAACCATAAAAAGGCAGACTAGATGTATTTGACTATGGTGCTTGTAATTGTAACTAAATTTCTCAGGTCTCAGTCAGACTGCGAGTCTTTGTTACATGTTTTGTTTCGTGCGTGTTATGAAATTATTATACAATGCTTGCACTTATTCTTCTGCTGGACACAGACCTTGTTTTTGCTTCATTTATTTAATTAAATTTCTAGTCAGATAAACTACTCGTTTCTCTCTAAACCACGAAAATGATGATGAGATGACTTGATAGTCTAGAAATTCGCAAGCATCATCAAGCATGGATATGAATAATATTACAACCATATGAAAATGTACGAATATTCAGTTCAGTTTTCAGCTTAAAAAAGTTTTTGCATACTTAATCCTATGTCAATCATTCATGAAGTTTTAGTATCAATTTTCTGATTTTTAATTTAGTCACTCTCTTCAGTGATCCATCGGAATGTGTAGGGTGGCGCGTCATGCGAGCAGTCCGAGAGGATTAAAATTATCAGAATAGGGAAGCAAAAATATAAAATTGGCTTTTTCATGCACAGAAAAACTCACTTAAAAGTGTCGCGTTTCCTAATCTTTACGATATTAGTAGTTCTTATAACCCTCAAACATTTAGCTTTCTCCTCCCGATTCATTTCAAGAGTTTCTCACAGCCTAGAGCTAATCTTGTTTTGTCATTTCTATTATTACTTTTAAGCGATGAAACAATGCAAAAATTTGAATGACTCATTCAGGGGTAGTTATTTACGCGACATAAAACGTAATTCGAGATTTAAGTGTCTTCAGATATGAGGTACGTGGTACGTACATGAGTTGAACGTGTGAGGTAATTGGTTGTGCGTGGGTTTCTTCAACGAATTATGTTTGCTGTAATGAACTTGTTATGTCATTTCATTTCATTTATGTTTATATTGTTACTTATTCGTAAAACAGAATTTCTGTGACTCTACTTAAATGTACTCTCGCTTTTATTGCCTATTAATAAAGGTGGCTGGTAGGTATCCTTGAAATTATATCAGTCAGTTGATAAACGGGATAATGATTTATCTCTAAAAATGGGCAGGCAGCTAACAGACTGGCCCCTCTAAATAGCAAAGTTATCGGGTTTAGCCCAAACTTAACTTGCCTTGAAACTAACGAAACAATGGGGAAGTGAATTTGCAAAGGAAGTTGCAAAATATATTTGTTTGAGTGATGAGTGAAGTATCAGTTGATAACAAATACTCATTGTGCGTACCACAATATAATACATGCGTCCCATATTATATTTGTATGAATTACTAGCATTCCTTTTGTGAGTTTGTGTGCACGACTAATTATGCATTTTAACTTTAAAGTTCGGCTTACGCAAAGCCTCTGGTGACTGTGAAGTTTTGGCATGTATTCATAATAGTAGTGAAACCATCGTTTATGAAATTACTCTTTTTAATGAAATTTCAAGCGAAACAGGCTCGCTCGGTGTGAGCAAATAGGAGTTCCGTTGTTTTAAAAGAGGATTTTAAAATGACTGGAGCTAAATCATTTTGCAGAAGCATTTGTTTCATTCCAGCTGAAAAAGTTGGCCCAACATTCCCCTGGCCTAAGGATGGCCATTTACGAGGATTTCGATTTGATTGGCCACCATGGTATCAAAGAGTTGATCGTGTAATTTGCATATTACATCAACGTGAATTAAAAAGGATTAAAAATGGGAACAAAATCAAACAAACATGTCTTTTCTGGGAACAAGTGAATTAATTTGGTTGATTTTGTTGCTTTATTTGTTTTTTTAGGCGGAGACAGATACATACCGGAAACAGGATTCTGCGGATAATAGACAACCCCCACCTCAAACAAGGCCTAATCGCACACACACTCGGGAAGCGAGGACTACCACTACTCATACCCGCACTCATACTACAACCACTCGTCAATATCGACCTGTCGAGCTTCATAACATACCCTTACCAAGTACCGGAGGACACGTTGTTGGTACGAAGAAACCTGAAAATATTTTTGTATTTACTTCATAGGTCACAAAAGAGATGAAAAGTTGGCGATTCTCAATTAGAGCGCTGCAATCACAAGCTCAGATATCACTTTTCGCATCATATCAGCAGCAATCAGAATTTTTTTTTATGTTTTGCTTAATTTCCTAAAAAGACGGGATTAAGCATTGTGAAGCGCGGCATCAATTGACGCATTTTCTCTTATGCATATGATCAACATAGGAGCCCTTAAATTTCAAAACTAGGCCAAGCTCATAAAAATATTGGCATTTGTTGTAAAATACTTAGATATGTTATAAGATGATGACGGAGTAAGAGCAGAAAAAAATGAGTGCATTCAATGAAACGTTTTGGCAATGGCTCAGTCCAATTTACGCAATCTATGTAATTATGTTAATATCATGCATATACTAATTAACATGTTTTAACGTTGAAAAACTACTAATTCTGCAGCTGAAGTAAAAATGCCAAGTGGGAACACTGACAAGCCAATAATTGAAGATAATCGCGATGGGACAATCAGCATACGCTATGACCCTCGGGAAGAAGGTCTTCATGAGCTTCATGTAAAATATAATGGAGAACATGTGCAAGGTTAGTTTCGATTTCTAAGAATATATCCCCGCAATTTTCAGGACGCTTCATCCTGAAAAAAGATTAGAAATTAGTAGAGCCCACATGACCTAATTTTGAACGAATTTAACTATATTTCTAAACTTTACCATTTGATAAACTTTTATCTCCAAAATTTAGTCAATTCTTTTTCTTCCAATTATCGAGAATTTTGTATTTTTAAACATGATGTACCTCCCCCCCCCCCAAGATCAACTTTTGGTTGGTTATTACCATGTCCTTAAACTTGATTTAACTTATTTCATGCACAAAAGGCTCTCCATTTAAGTTCCATGTGGATACGGTTGCCAGCGGATTTGTAACTGCGTATGGCCCTGGCTTAACGCATGGTGTCAGCGGTGAACCATGTAACTTTACCATTTCGACGAAGGGCGCTGGAGCTGGTAATATTACTTTTTAACTGGAAAACCACTATGAAATAAATCACGGTGCTTTTAAAAACTTACGAGGGGATGGTTTGAACTAATTGCGTAACGCTTTTAATGCTTGGAAAAAAACATGCGAATTAGGTGGCCTGTCTCTAGCAGTTGAGGGACCAAGTAAGGCTGAAATTAGCTGCCATGATAACAAAGACAGTACGGTGTCCGTTTCTTACCTTCCGACTGCTCCTGGAGAATACAAAATCTCAGTCAAGTTTGGCGACAAAAATATTAAAGGCAGTCCATTCACTGCTAAAATTACAGGTTAGATCCATAATATTTACATGTGTGTATTTTTTCTTATAAATTAGTACAATTTTTATTGATACTACGACTTGTTATGATACGCACAAAATAGGAGAAGGTAGAAAAAGAAACCAGATATCTGTTGGATCATGCAGTGAGGTCACATTTCCTGGAAAAGTCACCGACGTGGATTTAAGGGCTTTGAATGCCTCAATTTGCGCTCCTAGTGGTCTGGAGGAGCCCTGCTTTCTCAAACGCCTTCCTTCAGGAAATATAGGTATATAAATAGGATTTTGGTTTGGTTTGGCAATTATTTCGGAGTCCTGAAAAGTCATTAATTTAAAAATTATTATTGTATTTTTATTATTTAAAGGCATATCATTCACTCCACGCGAAGTAGGAGAACACGTGGTGTCCGTCAAACGAATGGGTACTCATATTGCAGGGTCTCCCTTCAAAATCAACGTTGGCGAGAGGGAGGTGGGAGATGCCAAGAAAGTAATTGTTACCGGCAAAGCGTTGAAAGAGGGTTTAACACACGCTGAAAACACTTTCAATGTGGATACAAGAAATGCCGGCTACGGTGGCTTGTCCTTGTCAATCGAAGGCCCGAGCAAGGCAGAAATCAACTGCAATGATAGGGATGACGGAACCCTCGACATTTCATACAAACCGACAGAACCAGGCTACTACATTATTAACTTGAAATTTGCTGATCATCACGTCGAAGGATCGCCGTTCACGGTGAAGGTGCGGGAAAAACTGTGTCCTTTACAATAGGCTATTCTGAATTGATGATTTAATCGAATTATTTCTTCATTTCCACAGGTTAGTGGTGAAGGAACTAATCGACAGCGCGAAAGAATTCAAAGGCAGAGCGAAGCTGCTCCTCTAACAGAAGTTGGATCTGAATGTCGCTTAACATTTAAAATGCCAGGTAAGTGTGCATGGAAAACCAGATCTGGTAAAAAATATTGGTTTGCTTGGAAGTGAACGAATTAAAATCTTTTTACAAAGGTATTCTACCACTGGATTTGGGTTGTTGCTTCAAAGGACTATTAATGCTGTGCAATCTATTACTTTTGCGAGTTTTACGTCTAAAAAATGTTTCTACAATTCAATGAATTGGGCGGGTTGGGAATATTAATATTGCATGGTTGTTGTTGTGCTGCTGCTTCCGCTTTGCTTCTTATTTATTTGCTTTTCATGTGATGACGCATTATGCAGAATCTAATAAATGATATGTATGTACATAACCATAGCATTATTGGCCTGCTCTTCCATCCTATTTTCTCCCTCACATAATCAATAATAAATAACACGCTCTAAAAGATCGTTTCCTTTTTATTTTCTATCATCATCCTCTAAAAGGCTGAATAGGCATGCTTCACTTTCGCATATGAAAAATTCTCTTAGAGAAAGTAGTGTAGGAAGCAGAGTGGAAAGTCAGCCAATTCCGAAGATTATTTTAGTATCAGTAAAGTCAAGCTTCAGTGAAGTCAACTTACATACATTTCTTAAACTAGGTAGCACATCTTTTCTCATTTTAAATTGTGAATAGTGTATCTTAATATAATACACTGCTGCTGTGGTGGTGCATTCAGTTTAAAGAACTTTTCCCTCTTTCAAGAATGCATGCCTTGATGAACAAAGTGTTTCAAAAAAAAGTTTTTGAAATAATGTGCACAGTGCACTCACACTCAAGCAAATATGATTCATGAAGAAGAAAAAAGATCATCATCAGTTCTTCACTTTGTTACTCCACTTACGTTTTGCCTTTATCCTTAAAAAAAGAGAATCAGTGAGCTTGTTCATGATGCTTTCTAGTCTCACCACTTTTGTGCTTCAAACGGTCTGTTTGTTAACTTGAATGAAAAAAAAATATTGTTTTGAAAGATATCGCGTGTTAGTACTTTCATTAATTCGGTGTGATGGAGTTAAACCATTTTATTTCATTCGGAAAGACAATCAAAGGTGTTCAAACTACCGATATGTAAAAATCATTTCTTATACACACCTTCAAGTCTGCTCGATTTTCATGTGACTGTGAGAAAAAAAAATATGTTCAAAAGTTGTCGAGAAATAACGCTGGAGTATGGGGGAGAAGAAGAGGAAGAGAACCAAGATCAAGGTCAAGGTGAAGCTTTTTAATGTCACTTACGTCAAAAATTGACAGTCGTCTGAGCAAATCCACAATTCTGTTTGGTCATTTTATAAATACTGTGAAATCAATCAATTTTCATTTCAATTACCACATTCCACAAAAAAGTGCACGTGCGAAGGATGAGAAGTATCATCATTTGAAAATTTGCAATGAGTGTGATTAGGAAGGATGACGTTTTGCTCGATTGGCAGTCTTCCAATGACCAATTTTCATATTTATATGGGAAAGTTATAGTAAATTGTATTTCATTCACTTTCATGGAATTTGCATAGAAAATTCAGAAGTTCATAAAGCACAGGAAAATATTTTTAAAATGTAAATTGAAACAATGCGGTCATCCTAAGGAATTTAAAATGATCACGTGTCATAAAAAAATAGTGAAGATTTTTATCAGAGTATGTAAGCAGTATTGAATGTAAAATGCGTCATGGTTTTGTTCGTCATTCGTTGTCTCAGCCGAGTGAAGGGGAGACATGAAACAGTTTGTTCGTCCCAGGGTCACACTATATCTTCTTTTCTGTTTGTTTGTGTTTTTTATGCTTTCCGTAAATGTTTCTTTTTCATGACGGAAGTCGTATTTCTGAAGACATTTTATTGCAAAAAATTGTTAAGAAAAAAATGTTATGTTCTTTGGTGATTTTTGACATGCAGGGGAGTATCGAGTCGGCATAAAATTCAATGATCAGCACATACCAGACTCGCCCTACAAGGTTTACATCTCTCCGGCAATGGAGGAGGCGAGGAAAATTGAAATTGGACAATTTCCTGAGGGTGCAATACAAGTAAACAAACCATCTCAGTTTATGGTGAGGAAAAATGGAGCCAAAGGGAATCTTGATGCAAAAATCATTTCCCCGTCTGGAAATGAGGATGACTGCTTCATTGCCCCAGTCGACTCCGACCTTTATTGCATCCGATTTGTTCCGAGGGAGAATGGCATTCATAACATCCACGTCAAGTTTAATGGTGTCCATATAACTGGCTCGCCTTTCAGGATCAAGGTTGGTCTCGTAGTTTTGAGAGAGCATTAAGTTGTCTCTCGTGGCATTTCACACCCCCACACATTTCATGCATTATCAAAAAGTAATGACAGCCATCGTATATATTAATCATTACACGCTCTTTTGATAAATTTTGGCAACGTTCTGAAGGTTGGCAAGGATGACGCCGACCCCGCTGCAGTACATGCCCATGGGAAAGGTTTGCAGGATGTACGAACTGGTCAGAAAACGGATTTCATCGTGGACACTTGTAATGCTGGTTCCGGTCATTTGGCAGTTACTATTGACGGACCTTCCAAGGTATCGATGGATTGCTCTGAGGTCGAAGAAGGTTACAAGGTTCGTATTAAATCCATCATGATTTATATTCTGTCTCCGGCAGTGCGCACCGTAATATGAATGGCTTAATACAATTTTAGGTACGGTACACTCCTCTCGTACCTGGAGATTATTATATTAGCGTAAAATACAATGGCTACCATATTGTGGGAAGTCCATTCAAAGTTATTTGTACTGGAGAAGACTTGGCCGAAGGAGGGTCACAAGAAACATCTTCAGTTGTTGTTGAGACGGTTCAAAAGGTATCAAAACATCATAACAGAGGACCAGTTGTGCCACTATTTAAATCCGACGCGTCCAAAGTGACATGTAAAGGAATGGGATTGAAGAAAGCATATTTGCAAAAACAAAATCAGTTTACAATAAATGCCAGTGAAGCAGGTACTTGAGTAACAACGTCTTGTTGAGTTCATTGATAAGATATCATAATGTCCATCGAAATTATTATGAAATGCATTCATATTCTCATCTTAGGAAACAACATTGTATTTGTGGGTGTATACGGCCCCAAAGGCCCATGCGAAGAAGTATTCATCAAACATTTGGGCCACAATAATTATCAAGTCAACTATGTGGTCAGAGACCGTGGAGAATACATCATTATGTGCAAATGGGGTGATGACCATATTCCAGGTAAAGTTTTGTATTTTGTATGACATAATTTTAATTGCGTATGATGTTCAATTTTTTAAAATAATTTTCTTTTGAAAATTAGGGTCGCCATTCAAGGTTGAAGTCTGAGAAGGTTTACACTTCCCTGTTTGACGAATAAAATGTAGGATAGACAATCCAGTTGTGGTTCACACTCATGTCGCCCACTCCTCTCGTTAATTTTATGACATTTTTCGGTACCTTCCAAATTCCAAGTTGTATTCTCTCTTTTTTTGGCACCTATCGTCCCTTTACATAATGATACGTTTGCAATGGAACAATTTTTTCTATTGTTATGTCTTGACGAAAGATTGTTAAAAGTGTATGGAAGGATGGAAAAGGAAAAGATTATTTTAACTTTTAAGCCTTTTTGCCTTAAATTGCAAACTATGCATGGTGAAAAATCGCTCAAAAACAAACCTCCCTTCTTAAATTGCATTCTATAAAAATTAACTTCAATATGGCCTACAATTTTGTCCGGATTCGTTTAAAGTGAAGCTTAAAGCAGCTATAAAAGAAAATGTTCTCATGCTACTACAGTTGTCTAAAACTGAGCTCCTCACCATATATAAATGTTTGTGAAAGCACTAATAATCATCCTAATCGTACTTACAACTAGTCATTATTGCATGTATGTATCTCTGTCTTATTCTTTGCTAACTACCTTACTTTCTTTCTCTTTCTTTCTCCGTAATAATAATGATAGAATCTTTACACATCTTTACTGTACGGGGAATGAATGAATTCGCATGCTTGAGCGTTTTGCCTTACCAATTGTGTACGATGAGGGATAAGACGATATTTTTTACACCAGAATAAAAGATCGGAATCAGGAAAACCTTAAAATCTTTCAGAACTCAGACGAGATGAAGTGGCAATTCCTCACATATTTGAGCTTTTGAGAAATTAAATTAAACTCAAGTACTTAATAATAAAATGATGAAGTTACTTCCATGATGGCAATCACTGATTAAAAAGCTTCTAGATTTAAACTTTACCAAGTAAATATTTACAATGAAGAAAAAATAAAGAAATGATGCATATTATGAAAAAAAGAGGTGTTCAAACTCAGGACTAAAACTACCAGACTACTAAAATGTCCGCTATTACACTAACCGCTGGGTTAGACTTTCTAATACTAATACTAATAAAACTACGAAATCCGCAAGACTTTTATAAAAACATTTTTAGGTAACTTAATCAAACGGTCAGCCATAAAAAAGCAACGACATACTAACAATATTGTGGTTGTGCAAAAAAAAATTTAAATAAAAAGGAAATAGAATTCAAAGAACATTGAATCTTTCATTTCTAGCTTTAACATAATTTTTAAGAATGGTGCTACGCAATACTAACCGTTAGAGAGGATAGATTATGGTTGGAAAGTGCACATGGAAAAAAATAATGTTCATTGCATAAATAAATACGGTATATTTTGATGCTTCTATTGTTCCAATGCTTTATATTGAATGGTGAATGATGATATGTCAATAAAAAAATGTATGTATGAAATAGATACATATTAAGCGTAGAATTTATAGGTAACCAAAAAATGTTTGTTTATGTATAACGTTCGTAGAAATTGAAAACTGTCATGTATTTCTATTAGTATTATTCTTTTTAAAGCTGCTGCTCTAAAAAATATATAGCCTTTTGCAAGCGAGCAGCTAATTAAATAAGTGTGGTGGTGATGAAGAAGGAAATTATTGCCATAATTTTGCTTTAATTATTTTTTGTTAGAGTAGATATTTCGCTTTTTTTGTTTTTGAATGAAAAAAAAACTTTGTAACTTGTATGAATAATTAAAATTAAACTTGCATACCTGCTCATCTTAAACTGTAATCGTTATGTTGAAATACGTAATTAATAAAATGAAGTGCCTTCTATTTATCTCTGCAAGATATTATTTATCGATACGATTTCATTTTCGGTACGGTTGCATATAAGAGGATTTACAATATCGAGATGAATTATATGCTAGCATTACTTAATTTCTAAAAAAAACTGCATACATAAATTGCTTAAAATGCACTATAACTTAATTATCTTAAAATTAGTGATGAAAACGAAGTGTTACATGCATGAATGACGAATCAGCTATGTGAATGGCCACAGTTTGGCCATTTCTCTTTAAGAAAAAATGTTTTACAAGATAACAACAATGATTTCACCTCGCGCGAGCGTTCAGTCCTCGGATGCAACACGAATTCATCTTTAAAAATGGATGGGCCAGTGAACTAGTAAGTTGGAGCGGTTTAGTCATTCATGCACATAATAAAAAGTGTATTATATGTATTTACAAAATAATAAATCAAAATGACACAAATTCATGGAGGGTTCGAGAACGAGGGTCGATGAAATTTTATTTTGGGCTGACGCGTCGGCGGAATGTCATATTAATCAATACATGTTATTTTAGTAGATGTATAATTATATTTGATGGTTGTTGGTATATGTATTTGTTGAAGGTGGCCTTTTTTTTACAATAATGTTGTTGGTAAGTCGTTGGGATTGCTTAGCGTTTTCGACAATCTACAGCAAATTTTGAAATTGGATTTCTTCATCTTTCTGGATCATATCTTGTTGATCTTTTGTCCGACGATTTGTGGATTATTTTTACGTATCTCCTGCTTTCCAAGTTGCCGGTAATCAAAAGTGCATCCGTGTTCGTCGCTGTAACGGTGTTGATGGCAGAATAATCCTCCGCAGCGGCATTCGACACCTGTAAAATTAGAGGAGGAAAGAACAATGGTTATAAAATAAAACAAAGTTGTCCAAACTGTTGTCAATGTTGTGGCAAGACAAACACAAGTTTCTTGTTTCTCTTTTATTATTATTTTATTTAGTAAATCAGGATCATACCAGTTAGGCCCACTTTTTTGCGACACATTTGGCATCTGTTGGACTTTTTCTTTGTATCAGATCCTGGCGGCGATGCAGTACTTGTTCCAGGGATTACTGGTTCAGGGGCTGCCGCACCAGCAACGACAGCTGAAGCGGCGGACTCAACAACGGCCTTAACATCAGAAGACCCTCCTTCTTCAGCATCCTAAAAATTTGAATATAAATAAAATCATTAATTCAAAGCTGACTTTTTCTAGACAATGCAATTATTAACATAATTTTTATTCAATGGGAAAATTAATGAATGCATTTTAGCTAAAATGAGTTTCATTTCATAGTCATTTCATTGTTTCTGTTTGGACAAACTTAAAATACGCAGCTGTGGAAGTACACAGTAGCGTAGGCTAAAAACTACGTTGCTTTCGTCAACGATGTTCCCACTCGCTATTTCCTAGAACAAAGAAAATATATGTACATACTTGCTGACGTAAGACTATCTAGGCAGCGTCAGCTTTTCCCATTCATGGATCCTCATCTACTTCATTAATATTAGGACTGATGTCCAACCAAAATTTACTAATGACAAGTCAAAATATTATTTTTAGAGAAGAACTGGAAAACTATTTCCACCTACATTAAAGTTCCTTCCCTTCATTAAAAGTCAGTAAGTCAGAATCTAGACCATGAGCATTTCTCAAAATTGCTTCTTCTGACTTTAGTCCAAGAGATCTAAATACTAAACCAATCTGTCGGCCAAGCCAACAGAATTCTAACAACAATAGTGAGTGGCATTAAATATTTACGAATTGGAATGAGGTATGCATCTCCTCAGAGTCGGATCAATATTTTGCTTTTTAGAAGGAAATCCCCTTTGGCTCCAAAACATGGATTTAAACCGAACCAAACCACAACCCATTACATTTTACCATGCTTTGTCTTGTTATTATTTTGCTAATGTTTGCCAAAAAAAGAGGAAACGAATCATCAAACTCTATCAATGTTTGTAGGCAGTTTTCAGCTAAAGCTAATGACCACGAATAACAAAACTGTGGGGAAACAACATTTCTGTTTTTCCTTCCGAAAGGATTTGCAAGTCTGACGAAAACAAGTTGAAAATGTTTTCAAATCAAAATGTGAGGCAATAGAAATAGAAGACCATAATAATAAATATAATGGTATGAATGTAAGTTTGTATATGGAGCCCAGGTTAATTCCCTCATTGAGCTTCATCGGAGCTAACATATCGTTAGAATATTTTTCTCTGCAAATTTATAACATGCGTAATGTCACCAGAGAATGCCTGTAATCATCCTCCCAGCAACAACAGCTTTGCTTTCCAAATGAACGACATTTTAGACGAAAGTTTGGGGAAAAGATGAAAAGAAGTGAGGATGATATAACCCACCCTAACGAGCTCGAAAGAAGATACTTCACAAGGAGCCATATTCGCACAGCAAGTGACACTCTTTGCTATTTATACCTCCATATTAAGAGTGACGCGGAAACAAGAAACGCTAGCCAAATTATGCATTCATGGCATTGGCATGGGAGGAAAAAGATAAAAAGGAAATAATGAGGAGACTGTTCTTTCCTTTCTTTTCCCATCTACTTTCCCTGCGTCCTCTCTGGTTTCCTTCTAATAAAATTGGGAGTGTTGAAGATGTAAAAAATAATAATGAACTATGTACCTATATTGCCTGCTAATAACCTAGCGTTGTCCCTGAATACCCACAACAACCTATCATAATTTGGACAAGATTTAGAATTACAATTCAGAATTAAGTGAAAGCACAAAACAACAGGGCTTACCAGTTTTGACTGAGGTGACTGGGGTGCTGGAGATGTGCGGGTTTCGCATGGCGGTGTGATCCGTTGAGGTGACGGAATCTTTAAGCTGCCTGCTGGAGGTTGTTGCTTCTTCTTGAGAACTTCTTTGTAACACAGTGAGCAGAGTCCATCAGTTGCAGGACTACCGAAATATCCGCATCCAGCCTGGCAACGGGACTGGTTCCCCTCCATTCCATTTGATTCACCTTCCATTGTTTCTGATTTTTTGTTGATTAACGTCTTAAGAACTAGAAAATAATGAGATTTCTCCCTTGTCCGTAAATTTCTGCAAAGACATAATCAAAGGCAAAGTGTTACATAATGGTTACTGATGAATGCAAAATTATAAGTGAGCATTACAATACAATTTCATTCATTCAACGTGGATTACAAAAGCTCCTTACTCTATTTTGACTCTTAATTCTTCTAAATGTAATTACCTTTTCTGTATGCACCCGTACGAAAAGCAAATTTAGTCGCAATTGATGAAGATGACGACGCTCGAAAAAAAACACAGCTTATCAACAGCTTTACGTAATAGTATACTAATAAGCACAAAAAAACGACTTACTCCCAATTTAGCCCTACTTATTCGGAACCCTCATAAAAAGAAAAAATGATACGCAAATTGAAAAAAATTCTTAAACATAAAGTTCAATTTATCCATAAAGGCACTTTCGTTGCTCTTCTTCTTCTTCTACGCAGTTATAAAAAAACAAGTGCTCATATTTCGTCATAAAACTGAATATTCCCACCCTAAACTTAATTCAATGATTATCATGAATTCTTCGAATATAATTTCATTATTGCTTTTTAAAAAAATTTCCGTACAATTTATATTACACTGAATTAAAAATCTTCTCGAAATTAATTAAAACAAAAACTGGAAACAAAATGAAGTAGAAAATAACTAAATAAAATTGACTGAAATCACAAATAATTTTTCGTCACCACAGGAGCGCAGTATAACTGACTAAAAACGCATTTAAATATTGCTGTGTAGCAGTAGTAGTCCACACCACCCAATTTTTTTTTCCTTTTGGCTTGTTTAAACTCGTTTGAAAAACGATTATATTAAAATAGTAGTCGTAGTGGTAGTAGTAGTTGCACAGAGAGTGGTAAAGTTAAAGTTTAGTTTGCAGTTGTAGATCGCGTTTTAGTAAGAGTTCGATGATAGCACATTACTCATACTTTTTTTTTCTTCAGTAGTTCGCAAGTAAAAATTGAGGATGATGAAAATTATTCACGAGTGTACATATAGGAAATAGTAATATGAGAGTAGTACTAGGTAGGCAGGAGCCCGAGTGTAGCGTAGCTGTAGCCACCACACACCACCACCAGCAACTAAACTTAAACAGCCATCATATCATCATCACATCACCTCACCAACCAAACCAGCCAACCAACCGAACGAACTTTCCTGCTGCTGAATGTGTTGTTCATGTTCGCATTTTCGTTCTTTCCTTTGAAGGCATATGCAAGCTAACAAGTATTACGTACGTACTCAGCTCAGCAAAGCAAACGAGAACTGAGAACAACGAAACGAAACTAGCAATCCAACTCTAACTTGAAACAAAAAAATGGTTTTTACGTTCTTTTTCTTTCAGCTTGGCTGCTGCTGTAAATGTTCTTCTACGTATTTCATATTAGCATACCCACACGGAGAACTAAGAAAAAATATGTATGGAAACACACATGCAATATGCAAGCAATAATGGTAAGTTTGGTAAGTCAGCCCAGCAGACAAAGAAATTGAATAAAAATGTGTGATAAGAAAAAGAAGTAGAAGAAATGTAGTAGTATGCCTTCTGCTGCGTATATTATTTTTTTGTTAAAAAAATTATACGTATTTACGTACTAAAAACATTACATGTTGTGACTCAGAAAAATTCTGGTTTATTATCATCTTCACTTTACTCACTCACACGAGTATGTAGAAGTAAGTATGTATTGTAACGTGATGAATTTTAGTGAATGCGAATCAGCATGATGATATGATGTGACGATGATGATCATGTTCATCTACCTGCTGCTGCCTTCATGATACTCACTATTCTCGAAGCCAATCATATAGTCAGTGGATGACGAACGAAGAAGGATGAGAGGGGATTGAGGATGGCGATGACGAAGCATGTCATAACCAAAGCGAACCTCTATCATCATCATGAGAGTAAAGAATGAAGAACATTCAAGAGTTCTAATATAATGTGACGTTGAAGATGGTGATGGTGGTTGGTTGGGTTGGATAAATCGCATTCGCATTATTTTACTCGTTTCACGAAGTACTTGAGCCACCACCATCCATTATTAGAATTTGTTCAATCACTACATACACACAAACTGTTTTTAATAATGTTCACAAAAGTCGCCTAACTGGTCCTTATCACAAATCCTCCTCTGTATCGCGTAAAAAGTAAGCTCTGAGTATGTATGTGCTGCGTATCTCATTCTAATTCCATGCCAATCCATCTCGTCATCTAAGAGTAAGGAGTAATCTGTCCTCATGTTCAATGCATGTACATAAAACACATAGGTCTATTTGTCTCATTCCATTATTTATTTTGCCGTATTGCATTACAAGTGCAAAGTGCAACAATACAACAACAAACGCAGACGTGAAGACGAACGAATGATATAAAATGGGCCTTTGTACATCATACAAAAAAAACCATCCTTATCCTCACGTTTTGCTATAAAGTACCCATAATAATATGCATACCTATGCGTGAAAACAATGAGAAATCCTCAATGTATATCAAAGCATGTGATTTCAACGTGTTGTGATCATATTCCGAAAATATTCAAATAGGAATTTAGGAATATAGGAAACCGAATTTGAATGCATTATTGCTTTTTTATGCTCTCTGTATGCGAAATTCCGAATCATTTCAAAACAAGCATATAATTACGTCGTGTACTCCTAAAGAAAGACGTGAAGTTAGGCCAAGAAGTTGGATGAAGTAGGAGTAAGTAGTAAAGTACAAGCCACAAAGAATAAAAAATAGAATTGAAAGATATAAGTACATAATATGATTTCAGATTTAGACGTGTGAAAAAAAAACATGAAATTCTACGACGAGGTCTTCTAGGCAACAAACAAAGAGAAATCATATTTAAAGCAGCGAGATTATTTCTTATTTCAAAGTATGAATTCCATAGACATAGACGCTGCAATGCAATGTAAGTGATGCTGTTGTTGCTAGACATTGCAGCGAAAAAATTCATGGCTGAGATTTCAGATTGGTGGATTGAGTATTGAGTTGCTACAAAAAGAAGCAAAGACGCAATTTTCTTTCTTTCATTTCAGCCTATGAAACATGCACCTCACCTCAGATTCACATGGGATGCATGTGATGGTGAAGGCAAAACAAAGGTAAAGGTAAGTAGAGAGCGTCTACCTTCAAATTGGTAATCTATTATTTCAACCTTTATAACTGGCCATAAACATACAGCTGCATTTTTATATATTCTACACACAGATCACTTAAATATATTTATGCATCTATTCTTCTACAATTAGGATTTATGATTATTACATCCACTATATAAGAGAGTCGAGGATAAAAGAAAAAAAAAATCTGGTGCATAACATATACTATATAAAGTTAAATTATTTCATTGTTCTGCTCTTGGACCAGAAAACAATATGAAATGTGTATGCATCTCTCTCTTTCCCTGCAATCACTTTAATGATCATGTTTATTTTGCAAGATCAACGCCAACACCATCGTGATTGTGGTCTGTTTGGATGATGGGATAATATGTAAACCTTTGAACATGACATACTATTTACTACTACGACTTGTGTCTTTTTTTTCATTAAAATTTCGCCCATTGCAGTTCTAAATGAGTCGAATCAACAAAAGTTTAAATGTCTTGCCTTGTAGATTCACCAACCTCATCATCACCATTCACCATGTGTACGTGCATATGGGGAATGAAAATGAAGTACGCAGTAATGTGAAATTAGATATTATAATGCGAATGCGTTGCAATGTATACTCGGTTTTATTACAGATTTTAAAATTTCATTGGAAAAAAGGCTGACTTCAGAGAGATACAGGATGTTTTTTTCATACGTGCACGTTTCATAACATCGTATTTGCGTTTTTAGCAAATAAAAAAATAAACCACAAAAATAAACGGGAGTCTGAGTCTGGTCAATACATGAATATGAGATGAGGGGTGAACTTTGCAAAAAAAATATGTCAGAGTCAGAGATATACTTAATCCATCTGTTTTTTAAGGTGTAAGCTAGAGAGATGCACATTCATTACTATGTGAATATACCATGACCGACCAATCGATGACAACATATGCTCAGTCAGTCACAGTCACACTAGGCGTTTTCATGGATTGGATGGATGACATGAACTCGAGATTTTTTTCTCACAACACATATCAGGCAGCAAAAGTAAGTATGATTCAGTCAGAAAAAGGGTTATGGTTATACCCAGTCAGTGCAGTAGTAATCATATACATGGTCGGATTAAGAACGACGAGGACAAAACATACACAAGAACAAGAGGAGATTAAGAATCACAGGAATAATGAAACGTAGCAGCATAGGTAATATGTATGTTTTTTTGTTCAAATCATTTCTTCTTTTCTTAATTTCTTCTATATTAGTTTAAGTTAATAATGAAAATGTTTTCTTGCTTGCTTTAAGAAGCATCGTGATTGGGGTTATGTGATGTGATGATGCTTGCTTCAGCTTCAAGGTATCCATATTTTTGTTTGGCAGCAAAGTTACAAAAGCTGTTTTTGTTCCCATCATTATCATCATGATCATACGAATGAATATGCATGGCTCAAAGTTGAAGAAAAACGGACGGACGTGATACTAAAGTTTTATGTTTTATACGCTTGTTTTATGGAGTAAACCAAGCGACACATTTCGTTCATAATGCATCCATCCATCGACCACTTACTACCACCGCCACTATACCAGCCAGCCAGAACTCAGCACTATGCAATCCATCCATGATACCCCATGCCACAGCTGGCAAAGCGAAAGCCAAGTCTCAGGCCCTTTTTTCAGAGTTTCAGTTCGTTTTACAGGATGGCTGGCTTGCTTGGCTGGTGGTGCACACACACTTCGTTAGCGAAGGAATGCAATGCAATCGCGAAGTAAAATAGAAAGAGCCTAGAAACCCTAATACAACAAAGCACCATTAATATAACACAATATAACAGCTTTTGCCATAAGAAGAGACACTAAAAAGGCATATGACATTGTATGCTGAATGTCGAGGTACAGCAGCAGCAGGGCTAGAAGGAGGGGAGCTCTGAAAAGTTAACTCCAACTGAAATCATTAAACAACACTTACTCACTCCATTCCACTCAACGAGCCCAGGCAGCGGCAGCCAAAGCCAAATAAACCAGAGGTATATAGCGTGACTGACTAGGCTGAGAGCTTCTCTTGTAAAAAAAATCTTTATGAAGGTTGCCCCAACTTTTTGCCTTGTTCTCTTCACTCTCTGCTAAATATGATGACGATGATAATGATGGAAAATGAAAATACAAAATATTATGTACAACTTCTTACTGCATAACAAAACAACTACGTACTTCATGTTCGTTTTACCTATGCTACTTGATCACTTCGAAAAAAGTTCAGCTCATTTTCTTTGGGATGAATAATCTAAAGCCCACAGGTCTTATTATTTGTATTCATGCAAAAAGTTTTTTTTTTGTTCCAAGCATATTACAAGATTGTATTTCTAGAGAAAGATAATCAAGACGAACAACGATAAACAAAAGGATCGGTAAAAATAATAATAATGGCCACGTTGAATACTTTCAAAGAGGATCCGGGATGCTTCCAAGGATTATTGATAAAAATAATATTCCAATATATGATTGTAATATTGCTAGGTCTGAAAAATCGTTCTTTGTCAGACTTTTTTCCATGGCTAAGTTCGAAATCGTATGATTAACCACAATCATTATTATTAATATTATCATAATTTTACTTCCTATTGCGGAAGCATTCAAACAAAGCAGTGCATTATATCAGGGAAAGAATCGAATGGGACCGGGGCTCGCCTTTGACGATTCTACTACTCGACTGTGTTTTTTATGGTACGCCATCATCCTCCGTTCAGATGTGAACAATCGATTTGAAGTCGGAGTCTCGGAAAATATTGACTAAAAATGTGCATTCCCTGAGCCATCATCGCATCGCTAGCAAGCAAGCAAGAAACGGGAAGAGCCCATTTCTATTCTTCTGTTGTACTGTTGTTGTGCTACCATTTTATTGCTCAAAGCTTGACGATGACGGTGGTAGTGGTGATGATGATGAGGTGGCAAGTGCACTTCTCCCATACTGCTAGATAGATTGAACTAAAATCTTCGTCGTATTTTCACTCGAATCGAATTTAAAAAAAAAAAGTAAGAAAAACAAGTAAGTGGAGGAGATCAGCTTTTCTTGGTTGTAAGAGAATTATAAGTACTTCCATACAACTATATGAGCCACCAGAGAAAAAAAATTGAACGAACAAACGCACAAAGAAGAGATTTCAAAAAGAGTCTCGGGGTTCTCCTATCTCCTTGTCTCTTCTCTTAACAGTTACTCGGCAACAGAAATAAAGCTGTTAAGCAGCAATAACGACGTAGCTGAACGCTGAAAGGGTTAACAGCGCAGCGAAAGAGTTGTCCCCAGAATACTGCTTCAATGTCTGCCAAGTTCCATAG
>JAHZMX010006594.1:0-11265 GCA_027743895.1 Seira musarum | reverse complement strand
CATCCAAATATAAATTTTCGCCTGACCCTGTAAAATTTCCTGTTCAAGTTGACTATCAGATCTTTTCTGGATTTGCTCCTACTAATGCTTCCTTCATGGTTCACAACAAAATGCATCGCATGCGGTTTGTTAGCTGCGGTGAGCGCGGCCTAATGGCATTTGCGTTGACGGAATTTTTCACTGTTTATGACAAATTTATTTGGCTTAATATTTTTCTATTTGTTTTCGTACTTAGCATTTCCATAAAGTTACACAAAAAGTCAAATTTCGTTTACAATTTCATGTCACTTTATAAAAGCCTTGTTGAGCAAGGAGATCCATTTCAAGAAAAACTATTTAAGAAGCCCTACCAAAAAATAGTGATTGGATTATTTCTTCTCGTGTCGGTAGTAATAAGCAACGCTTACAAGAATAACAATGTTTACAACATGATTTCACCAAAGAAACCGCATCGTTATGAATTTTCATCTGAACTAATTGCAGACAAGTTTTTGATTCTCGCTCGAACAGGCTTATTTGACATTAATGATTTCGAAGGGGATTTTCATTTTCTCCAGAGTGAAGACGAAAGGTACAATGAACATGGAATAACTCACTGCGTTGGATATCTCGTATCAAAACTGATTGAAAAGGGACATAGCCCTCATCGATGGAGTACCTTTGTTCGTGTATCATCTGAATTACATTACCTGAAGCAATTTTACGACGGTCTTTCGCATTGCAACCAAACTGAAAAGGAAGTTGTTTACAGATTATACAGGCACAGTGGACTATTTACCGGATACAGGAAAGCTTTAATAAAACATGTGGAAAAATTCAGACAAGCCATCAATCCTAATAACTACGAGTCAAATATACCAATGGTGAAAAAACTTTTTCTGGAAATAGAAAATAATCATTTGAAGTCGTTTCTCAAGAAGTGTCAAAAAACTGCTGTGGTATTACCAGAACCACTTTGCAGAAAAACAGCAATTTCCCTTGTACGATTGGGTCACGAACACGTTTTCGTAGGAAAAGAAATTTATGGCAATAATTTTATTGGCTATCAATTACGTGGCTATGTACCGCCCTTTGTGTTCCGAAGAATTAGAGGAATGCAAATGTCCGGGATTCTCGAATGGTGGATGAATTTTGTGTCTTTGTCAGAAATTGACGAAGAGAAACTTTATCCCAATATTGTAAAAAAGCCAGGAATGAGCGGCAATGCCTTGCTCATATTTGGCATTTTATTTGCAGGGACTGTTGTGGTCATGGCGGTATTTCTTGTGGAAGTTTCTAGGAGTCAAATTTGGCGGCTGGTAACAATTTTGCAAAATATATCAAACTTTCTTAAGCGATTGCTGGACGGAAGCCTAACAATTACAAAAACTGTTTTTTGTATTCTTCAAAGAGGATTAAAAAATTTGCTCTGCTTTTGATAAACTAAAAAATTGATCATTACCTTCTACATGGACGTATCATAAACGTTGGTGTATTTTTAGAAGTATTTCTAAGTGAATCACTGGACAAGTGCGCATTTTTTTCAATTCACGGCAGTAGGCCCAATGAGAAATTGGTCAGTGAATTTTTATTTTAATTTCAAGACTTCGCCCGTTTTTCGTTGTTGTTATATGCCATCAAAAGTTTTAAGGTTCCAAATATGGTTTACCTTTACGTATAACTTTTTGGCTTCTACAACACTGCGTGGGATAAAACCTTTCGTAAAAATTGCCAGTAAGAGCAAGAAAGTAAAGAAAGCGGTTTGCATGAACAATTATGATGAGCGAGAATTAAATTTGTTAAAGTATATTGTCCTAGTGTAAAAATCGATACACGTGGAGAATCATAAATACGTATAAATGATATTATCAAGAAATATTAGATTGTTTGTGAGTTTATGTGGAATACAGGGGCAGTCCCCGTGTTAATACATATGACGAAATTATTTCCTGGATATTTAATTACATGGCACTCACCAGCACAAAACATGCCCAAAAACAGGAAAGGGTTCGGTGAGACAACCAGCTTTTGGCTTACTGATACACACTTTTTGCCGGCATTTTACAAAAAAGTATTTATTTGGGTAAACGTATATTTCGCAAAATGATTGGCAAAACAGAATAATTGTTTTTTTAAAGCAGTAAACACTTAATTATTAACTTTACAGCACACCAATTTGCTACACTAATACAAATTTTTGTATCATGCTCAACAAAATTATCATATTGGTGGTTCTTACTTTTTAATTTTAATGATTTCGAAAATTTCACTTGGCGTATGCACTGTCAAAGTGGATGTTTCTTTAACACGTCGGCAAGTTTGAAAGAGCGAAAGTAAACTTTTCAAACGATCCGCCGTAGCATTTCCAAAAATGTGCAATAACCTTCTTGGTGAAATACTTAATGAAAGGAACGGTTTTAAAAACCTTACTTTGTACACCTCCCCGATGAACACAGTAAAAGAAACACTAATCATTACGCAATGCAAAATCCACACTACATACAATTCCATCCATTTTGTAGGAACTTCCCAATTGCATTCCTTTTGACTATATGATCGAAGTGAATGGTGCATTACTTGCTCGTTTCCCCTTCCACAGGTTTCGTCTGGTTCCATCTTTCCATAAAACAATTTCTGCTTAAAACGAGTCCAGTCAATCTTTAAATGTTTGGACTGGTTGAATATATTACTGTCTGGGCCAAGAAAACTTTTTTCAAAGACTATTTGGTCTTGGCGTTTAAGTTCCTTTTGTAAAATACCTGAGTTTGATAATGCTGCAATAAATCCGGAAACAACTGGCGCAAAATAGTTTCTTTGAGTAAAAATAGAAATTCCTTTAGGTTTCCCGTTACTAAATTGAGGTTCGTTGTTTTCATAGATCACTCGTCCGCTCAAGACGCTAATGAGAGGTCCTATAAATTGATGATCAAAATCCGAGATAATTGCCATAGGCCCGGTTATGTTCAACAAATGGTCTTTTTCTGGAATGTATTCATTGGATATCCATAAGTGCACATTTTCAAAAGAATAGTAGTTTGGAATATGACCATTACTGATATTCACGATGTCGTTGAGGAATTCCAACAAATTTAACGGGGGAAAAAGAAATCCTCGTTTAGATAGACTACCTGTATTCCAATTCAAAGGACAAGATATGAAATGACCCTCGATGAATATTGGCGGACCTGAGTCATTCCTGTTGAAAATATGATCAGGAAGATCGCATTTTACATAGGAAATTTCCTTTTCCCAAAAGTTTACACCAAAATCGGTAAACACCAACAACGGTATATTATGCTCACTCTTGAATATATCGGATACGTTGGACGGAAGGTAGTTGGGTGATGGAGGCGTTGAAATATCAGAGTACATTGAGGACGTATACAAATTGCGTAAGAGAAACGTTGTTAGCATCCACACACCCAGGAAATAGCGACCTTTATTTGAGTAATTTCCTGGGCTTTGTTCCACCAATATTGCAAAGAATAGTTCCAAATTTTTACAGAATTTGGATTTATAAAATTTTAACGCTGACAGTAATGTGACGAGAAGGGTTATTACAGTTAGCCACAGATCAAGAGTGAATGGTGAAAGTAGCCTGGACATCAATCGGATGCTTGAACCTTCACCATCTTTGATTCTTTCCGTGATTATTATATATTTAAATCCACGTACTTCCATCACATCAGGCAGATAAATGCCAAACGTTTGATCATTCTCCAAAGTAAAGTCCATAAACCTTAAATCAACTCTACGACACACATACTTTGTGGAACAATTAAAATACTCCTGAATGTAATCTTGAAGGCCCCGTAGAAATCCGAACGAGCTATATCTCTCGATAAATGGCATTAAATCTGGAGGTGTCCAAGATTTTCGATTGACCATGTTTGTGCAATGTTCGAACCAGGCGTGGGAAATCTCCTGAACTGTTTTCGCTACAACGGTTGAAGGATAGACTTTTTGCATTTGACCATCCCAACTTAACTCTTTGATTTGGTCGTCATTTTCTACGATAGGGAAGTACCCCAAGTGCACTGTTTTGTTTTTTTCTACGAAAAGTACAGTGGACGGACTAAAACTACGAAGCCAAACATCGTTACCCTCGATGTATGGCAAGATTAGATAGTTTGGGGCTACAAAATGAACAAATTGAAACGTAGTATATGTCCATTCGCCTACGGCTTCGTATTTCAAACTTGATTCTGTAGCGTTACTAGTAAACGACATTGTTGGAAGTTGGGCAATGCA
The DNA here is from genome assembly GCA_027743895.1 of Seira musarum. NCBI lineage: Eukaryota > Metazoa > Arthropoda > Collembola > Entomobryomorpha > Entomobryidae > Seira > Seira musarum. The sequence continues at coordinate 7,035 of JAHZMX010006594.1, read as the reverse complement.
CGGTCTTTGAAAAGTTCTTTGAAAATGCACGAGTATCATGAGCTCGGAAATGTCTTCATATTCGCTAGATACCCAATAATTACGAAGTCTTCTTCTTCCACTGTACGAAAGTTGTTTTCCTTCTGTGCTCGTTTGAATAGCAATGCAGTACTTTGAATTTACACAGTCCTTCAAAACTTCGTCTTGCAGATCCCCAATCATGGGGGATAATGGCAAGCGGCGTGAAAAATGAAACGTGCATGTTTCAAACAATTCATAGAATATTCTATTGTAATTGGCTGGCTGTTCGTGAAACGAAATGGAAGCTTCAATATTTTTTAATTCCAGAAAAGTCGCAGAAAATAAAACAAACATAATAGTATACCCTAAGCGTCTCCTTCGAAAAGGAGACATTGACATGTTTTAAACCGGATTTTTTTTCTACAAAACGTTTTTGAATGAAAAGCGAAAGATTATCCACCGAAAGGATTATAATAATTTTACTTCCGTGTATAACCTCCACCGTTTTAGATGTACAAAGTTTGTCTCACGTAAAAAAAAGTGTGTTTCCCTTGAGGCAGACACGTAAGTAATACTGTTTGACAGCTAATTTTTGGGAAATCAACGTAAGACACTTAAATAGAGTATTGTCGAGACACCTGAGTAACAAGTTGAATACATAAGTCCAAAAAAGTGGAACGCAGACGACAAACAAATTTTAATCATTTTAATTGAGAACTCGTGGGCTACCTAAAACATCAACTCACGCATGTCAACCAGAGATTAAATTTAATTATGCACTGCTCCTTCACTCCTGCTACTTCACCAACCCCATTATTCTCCATACACAATGTATGTGAATTTAAAACCACTCTCATCATCATCATCAACAATAGCAATATCATCTCACTAGAAGTTAACCTTGAACCAGGACAAATAACTTCAACTCCAGACAATGTATTGTCCAGCCTTCTTCCCCTTCACCATCATCTTCACCAGCAGCATCATCGTCGCTCGTCTGCACACTATATCTTTTTCATTTTACATTCATTTCATTTTCATTGTATGTTACTCTAACCAGTATGTCTGAATGATTGAGCCAGAAAGGTACAATAAAAGTTGCTGTCTGAAATTGCTAACTAAAACATCATTGTCGTTGCGCAAACGCGAACCTTATTTTTTAAGCCTATTCACTTCAGCTCATCGGGAGTGAATAGCCCAATTAGCAAAAAAATTAGGGCTTGAGTGTTGTAATACCAACATAGACATGTTCCTGAGTTCCTGGTTATTTAGGTTAGGAAAAACTGTTCAAGTTGCCTCGTACTTAAATACTTACTTGAGATGTATACTTACTTATCTTACTTAAGTAAGTGGACAAATAACAATACTTGTAATCTATCCACACTACTTTTACTTGATATTTTGCTTGAATTTAAGAATTGCGCAATTCAATTTCGGATTTTTGCCGGCATCCATTTACTGACCGAGAAAATGCGAGCGCCAATTTGTCGACATGTAGAGATGCTGACATGTCCATTCGCGGATAACTTTTTTGCCAAACAGCCCAATTGCCTACAATTTTTAACACCGGCATTATTATTATAAAACTGGAAATTTTGTCCGGGGAAAAAAGTGTACCGGAATTTACACCCTAGACCCTTTTGAATGATTACTGATTAAAGTTTACTTCAATTAGAACAATTTTTTCTTAGTTACACATTAGAGATTCGGTAATCAGTAAACGCTAACGCTCACGTTATAGGTAACGTTTGATCCAGATATGGCTGTGCCTTGTATCTAGTGGGCTCGTCTTTCATTTTGAAACACGCTGGAATATCCTGGGAAAGAGCCATTCTACAGGCAACTTAATATTAGCAAACTACAACAATAAGTAGTTATTTCACAGAGCAATTTTAAAATATGTCCACTTTCAAAAACAGCCGTGGATGAGCTTCACCCAGAAAAAGTAAGCATTCTGGATTGTGAAAAGGTTAGTTCAAAACAAATTACGCAGTTGTTATTTTGTACGTAATTTATTTCCGCGTTGCTACCCGGAAAGAAATGCTGCCTATTTTTAATTTAGGCTCAGTTCAATCATACAGCGGTAAATGTTTAGATTTTCTCATTTCTTGGATACAACTTCTTGCGAATAGTTTGCAACGCTGTACGTATTGTTTCTACTGAGAAACCTTAAATACTCCAGGATGACCGGGCATAAGAACCACACAATTAATAATTCAGCACAAGCCAATCTTTTTAGTGCCACAAACGCACTAAAATATTTTGGTAAAGTTTTCTACTTCCTTCCTAAACAAAATCTAGATATTCGATACAACACAAGCAAGAAACATCCTGAGTTGTATTCTGTGCCTTTCACAAAACTCCGTACTTTATCCCAAGTGCTATATATCGTATCAGCTTTGCTCCAAATTTATTTACTTGCACTAAATTTTTACAAAACTAATCGCTACCACCTGAACTTAATTCAGATAATGGTGATTGTATTGTGCACCGTAGGAAGTTGTTCGATAAGTATGCCATTAGCATTACAAGATGAAATTAGCATTCGGCATCTTAATATCCTGTTTTTGAGATAAACAAAAAAATATTTGCACATTTTAATTTTGTTTTTAGGACAGGACAAATCTACAATAGTTGGAATTTTCATGGTTTATTGCGTTATTCTTGTGACCCTCTTCGGGATTCCATTTCCACTTTTCATCTGGTTAACAAACCTTGACCCGCATTACCTCATATTCCGGGAACTTTTGAATTTAGAGGATTATGAATTTAACAACTTTATATTGTCCTTTTCTATATCCGGATTGTCATTAGTTCTACTCACAATTTTCGCTGCCACATTTTACTGGTCATTTTTGGTTGGTATCTTTACATGTGCTTTCCTAGTTTTATCCGTCCAAAACTATTTCTGTTTTTTAAATTCGGAAAGTTTCTCACCACAGGCTACATTGAGACTTTATGTTTGTCTAAGACTTTGTTTTGCATCGACACAAAAATTTTGCAAGAAATTGCTCCTTTGTTTGGTGGTTTTTAGCCAATTTTTTCTCACTTTTTCTGCCTGGGCATCCATTAATTGTTTCGATGTCATTCCAAAGATTTTAGTGGCTGCTTTTGGTGGAACATTTGTTGGCGGATTAGCATTTGCCTTGGTGCTTATTCATCATATCTCATTGCCAAGAAGCGATTCGATGGAAATAATTTTTCGGAATTCCCAAATGGCGAGAAGATCGAAGAAGTTGCTAAACTATAAATGGAGAGCGCAGAGACTAATTGCATTTGAATGTGGAGATTGGTTTACATTTAGCAGCAAATCCATGTTGGATTTTTTAAATGTTCTAAATTCTAATGTAACTAACGCCGTGATACTTATACCGGTCTCTACATTTCCATAGAAATTCGGCTTTTTTACGATTATTTTTAATTATAAATGTTTTTTAAAATTTCGATAGAAACTATTAGTGTCTGAGTACTATCATCTGAATTAAATTGTGTACGGTTAGCTCATTTCTTTCAACACCAAGCTCGAGTGTTTTTTAAAGTACCAACGCTTTATAAAGCATATAGTTACTAGAGCTGATAGTGTAAAGATGAAACGTGTCTGACTCGATCGTACGGCGAGGGATTTTAAAAAAATAAATGTGAACAATGACGCCTTATACACAATGAATCCTTGTAAACATGGAAACAATGTGTATACTGAATCACTGAAAACGCTAAGTCACTAAAAACACTAAATCACTTAAACTGCTCGACGTTTTGGCAACCTTGCCATCTTCAGGAGCGAAAAAAGTTGTTTAGATCTCCTGGAAGGTGAAACGCGAAGTGTAATGCTACAACTCAATTTAAAGAGCGACCATTTTTTTGTGTTATAGAAAACGCTCCTTCATTTGTACGTTCCAACCTCTTCTCTTTTTTTTCTTTTTTAAAATTTAAAGTCAAATATTTTGCAGCTGGGTGGGGAAAGAATCGGGAGAAAAGAACCTGCTTCCGTTTCATTTATGAGACGGGATAAAAAACTACTTATTATTTATTGGTTGCAGTTCATATTTTGAATGATTACTATTTATAAACTGCCTTGATTAGAATAAAATTATCTTAAATGCGCATTACATATAACTTAAATCTGTAATCGCTTACATTCAGAGTTACGTTTGATCTAGATAATGCTGTGCCTCGTATCTAATGGGTCAGTCTTTTATTTTGAAACATACATGAACGCAAGCTTTAAATTTCACAAATCGATTGGTATATGACCTGAATCGTAACCAAAACATTACCAACATTGTAAATATTTGTTTTTTCACCTCCCAACAAAACAAAACAAAAGTACAAGCTAATAGGGTGAAATGAACATAAAATATGACAACTGTATTGTCACTTATTTTAGCTGGAGTGAATTCACCCACCCGACTGGATCTCTCATATTGCACCGTATCATTCCAGGTATCAACCCTGACCTGCCAGTTTTGCCACATGGGAATGAGACCCGACTGTTGAAACAAATATATCCCGGAATTGAGCCACTCTACAGGCAATCTAATATTTCCAATTTCAACATCGTGGTATATTTGCCCAAGTGATTTTTTCGAAAGAACAATGTCATCATGTTTGCCCGGAATTGAACCATTTTGTATGCCTTGCAAAAGTTTAAATTTTAGTTTAATCACATTCGACAGTACATCCACGTACGCTTCTGAACTACACTGAGACGTGACGTTGAAGTAGTATGAATCCGAGAACAGTCCATATAAAAGGCCTTCTTTGGGCCTTACTTCCAGATTTAGATTTCTTTTCTTCTCTTCGGCAGAGTTGTAGTCAACATTGTATTCGTAAATTTTACGAAACACACTGGGATACTCACATTTTGCTAAACCGTCCAAAATCTGGTCAAGCAAAGAAGTCCTAATTAAATAGGATTTCAGCCTTTTATTTTCAAAAAGGCATAATGGTTTTGGATTGCAGTTACGTATTTCCTTCGAACAACCAGGATTATAAAACGAATCATTCTGACAGGCTCGGTCTACCAATGATATTAAATAGTTTGTTAAAATCTTTTTGGCAACATCATCTTCTTTACGCGGCGAGTGGATTGGAATTTGACGTTCAAAAATTTCACTAAACGTATCAATCTTTGAACTTGGGATTGGTGCAGTGAGCCTTTTGATATTACCGCCTAAGTAAGCATTGCTTAGCACTACACCGCCCAGTATCCAAGCCGTAAATAAATATTTATACCGCCGCGGCTTGATCGCTTCCTGATTGCTCAAAACTCGATATACTTCCAGCACGCATTCAAGCAAACCGAAATCAATATTTTTTGTGTCCTTACCAGTCAAAAAAATTTTTGTACATGCCTGCACTAGTATCCATCCCCCAACGGTGACAATTCCTAAAGACAGCCATACTTCCCATTTATATGCGGATATGAAGCCAACGAGACTAAGAAAACTTTTTTTGTCAATTTTGGAACACATTACAAAGTGTACCTGCTCAAACTTATTGGCAAAGGTAATGCGATTAGAAATTCTTGACTTTAGTGAATCATCATAAAATTGATAGAAATTAAATGGCACAGTGGAACCTTTGCTATCAAACTCAAAGAGAATCATAATATTTTCAACATTGAAGGAATCCTTGTAATAACCGAGGTAATCGTCTACATAACTTACGTTACGCATAATTAACTTTACAAATAGCCACGACAGGCTGCCAACTGGGATTTCACGGAATTTATTTTTCATATTCCACGAACGTCCTGGATTTGCTGGATGCAATACTGTCTTCTCTTCGCAGAACTTATACCCAATTTGAATTATTTCTTGAAGGTTTAAGCCGCCAGCAATGTCAACTATAGTTTCCTGCAGTTTAAGGTGTTTGAGACACTTCAAATGACATTTGAGCTCAGTAAAAAACCTTGAGTTCAAATATGAATGTTGTATGCACTCATCATACAAACAGGAATAGAATGATCTCATGTCAGGGCAAGTCAAGATGTTTCCGGATTCCATTAAGTTCATGCCTTGGACAAGAAAGACCAGCTTTGTAGGGTAAAAATTTGGACAACATTTGCCTTGCCCAAACCACCAGGAATCCATCAAAAGGATATCATCTTGCACATGCGACTTCTTGCCTTCTTCGCGTTTATTTGTAATGTATAACGTAAACGTTGCTGATTTTAAAGTTGGATACCGTTGTCCATTTTTGAATTTTTCGACCTCGTTATAAAAGACGAATGTATAGTCAGGCGGTGGCGACTGCGCTGTTGTTAATGGTCCAATACAAAACGGAGAATCGATGTAAACTGTGACAGAGCATTTGGTTTTTTGTTGTGGAACCGCCTTAAACTTGAACGCTTGATTTGTGTCCGCAGTTAAATTCAAATCCACACATTTTGATTTTGAATTGGTGGATGGTCGCATTCTGGAATGCTCACTATATTTGTAGTCGTGAACAGAGACGATCGATGGATACTTTAAAGGTGCCAGGTTGTATAAGCCATTTAGTGAAGCGAATCTATGAGCGCCATTCTGCAAAAAATTGTCATAAATAAATTCTTAGAATAGAAGTTGGAAGTTTTGTTTTGCACTTACCTTTATTTTTACATGATTTACGATAATGTGAATCAAGCAGTCCTGAAAGATCCTCAATCCTTCGTTGAGGTCCAGAAATCCAGGATGGCTAGCAGACTGCCATGTGGACACAAAAAGTGAAAACAAATACAGTAAAAAAATACTTTCTCTTGGTTGAAATAGTTCCATAATTAGTGTTACTTAAAACACTAGCTTAAGGAATTTGAAATGGAGAGTTTATTTAGATTCAATGTTTTTTAAAAATTTGGCTGTTTTCATACAGTGGGTGTGCTCCTAAGGACTTTAGTATGTGTCCCGTTTTGTCAAGCCAAAAACAGGTCGGATTATTGGTGCCGAGGGCAAAAAAACCAAGTGAAACGACACATATTATCAAACTCATTATTTTCGTTCAAATGTCCCATTTCTACACTCATTAAGTTACATGAAATCATTGCGAAAAGCTTCT
>JAHZMX010006593.1:0-25365 GCA_027743895.1 Seira musarum | reverse complement strand
CGCTTGCTGTGCTAGTGCCCGTTCCCCAGCAAGTCCATCTCCCTCGCAACACGTATCACAGAAGCATACCTACATAAAATAAAATTAAATAATATCATTATTTTCATTGATTGATTGTCAAATGCAAAAAATAAAAAAATTGTACATTGTTAGACTCTTACCAAACCGTGTCGAAAAAAATCTTTTCCGAAATTCAGAGTGAGGAGATCCCCTTGTTGTATCTCCCGGATGGCTCGAATCCCAATTCTTACTTCAGCACCGACCTTTACCAAGAACGTCTCCATGTTTGCATTACAATTGTGAGAGGCGAACCTAAACTCGTTTGCGTATCGTGTCAAATCCAAGGTGAAGACGCGGTCGTCGTCTTTACTTTCTTCTGTCACAATCCGAAATGAATAGAGAGAGCGAGGGTTATCCTCTCCCGAACGATGAGTTACGTATTGCCCCTTCATCTCTCCAACATATTCTTTAGATTCAATCTTTCGTGTTGCAAATAGACTCATTCCATATCCAGGGTTGTTATCTATCATTACTGGCGGTTCTCGATTTCCTGGTCGACTTAGCTTCTGATTATCGCAGTCAACGCAGGTTGAGCACTCAAAGTTTGCAGTTCGATTAAGGCACCACTCTTCGCCACACCGAAAGGGTCGACGACATCTACACTGGAGAGGTCCGTTGCGTTGCTGCTGGTTAAAACGATGATTCCTACTCACCAAGTCCAGCATGGCTTCATTATCCCTTTCACTTGTATGAGCATCTATAAATTCACAAATTAAAAATCTATTTTCAAATTGCTACATTTAAGTAATTAATAAATTAATCTCTAAATTACTTCCTCTTACTTTCAAATACGTATTCATATCCCCATAATCTAGTATACAGTTCAAAGTTCATTTTGACGGCTTTCTTGTTACGTATCTTCAAACTAGATTAATTTTTAATGTATAACTATGTGACTTCTAGAACAGTTGCAATTAATCCTGGAAAAATCGATTTGAGGAAATAAAAAAGCTGGCACGAATACGGGAGGGGAATAAAAAAGTGATTGTTGATTACCAAGCAAAGCAAGCCTCTCGCTCCTTAAACAGCTGTTGTAGTGCTGAGCCAGTCTTGCTGCGGTATGTCGTATATGGATAGTGGTAGGTGTTTATACGTACAAACAGAGAGAAAAATCTAAAAAAATTCACTACATAATTGTTTTTGACACACTTGGCAAAGAAAAATTATTGTTAATATCAATGTTAAAATGAATTGGCAATGGATTTTGTGATACGTACTTTTAAAAATGTCAGTTGACAGCGTAGTTGTAGAAATGCCACAGGAATTGATGGACACAAGGGCTTGCTGGGGTAAGCATCGTAATACTATATGGTCGTAACTGATAAATCTAAATACTCTTCCACTAACGTATCTTTATCATCACATTGCGTTTTTTGTCTTATTATCATAGGACATTCTGTTTTCCTTGAAAATCTTCCACCCACTGTAACTACGGATGAACTGATTACGATGGCAAGCCTCATTGGACCAGTGACAAAAGTAGTACTGATCCCTAGTGTTCGAGAAGTCCAGATTCATTTCGCATTAATTGAGCATGGGATCCAGTTTCTGGAAACGATGGATCATAAGCCATAATATCCTATTATTGGAGGTAGGACAACCTTATTTTAATAAAATGTTTTTTTTTGTTACAAGGTTTTAGATAACAAATAAACTAACTCTTGCTTATTTTGAAGGTGATACGTTTGGGGCATTTGCTAGACCCGATTGGGATTATCCAATTTTGGTATTAAAAAAGCTTCCAGAAGATATCACTTCAGAACAACTGTTACGTAGAATTAAGCGCATGTGCCTTCTGCGGAGGCGGTGAAAGTATATCATCTTCAAGAGTAATTTCTCAAAACTTGTTTAAACATGAGACTGCGGTATTTTAAGAACTCTCTTGCCCCTGTATTTGAAATCAAATAAATTGGTATAGTATTACTTGAATCTGTCATATTATGTACACTTCAATTAACTCTCTTGCATCAAATCTGTCTCTTTCACTCAACTGTGATACTAATTCGTTGTCAACGGAACTTTTTTTTCAAAATGCTCTGCTTCCTATCACAATATTTTGTCACAATGTTACAATATCCGTTACAAGATTTAGATTGGCTCATCCTCAATTTTTCCTCTAGTTTTGAACAAATGTGGACATTCTAATAATTGGACATTCCCTTGTCATTACTGGAATTTTCAAGTTTTATATAGTAAAATAGAATCGGTAGATTAACGTGTTTTATTGAAAGGGTTTCTTTTGAAAATCTGATACGTATCAGTTATGAACAGCGAAAGACATTTCAAGATTTTTGGCTATCATTACATACATGACAGTAGGTTTAGTAGTTCAATATGAATGCATATGAAGTTTTCATAATAAAGTATCAATTCAGATAAGAAAAACGTCTTCTCTTTAGATATGTATGACAAAGGAGCCGCAGAAGAGGAGAAAAAAATGATCCGACAACACAAACGGTATGATACTAATCTAAGGACTGGAGCCAAAAAGTGTCCATGTAAGGAAACCACGGAAGGGTTAAAATGTAAAGAAAAATTTGACAGAGACGAGAACAATAAACTTCTAAAGACGCCTGACAATGGATGTATCAACAAAACATTCAACTACGAATGCATGCCTAACTGTGGAAATGGTGGAGGAACTTGCATGAATCAAGATCTCCAACGCTTTCGCTCCACTACTACAATAGCACCAGTATACGTAAAGAATGCGGGGAAGAAAGGGTTGGGACTCTTTGCGCGTGAACCTCTACCTGCAAATTATTTAATTGGAGAGTATCTTGGCGTTGTCCGGTGTCACGAGAAGGGGCAGACAGATGTGGATTCACATTATGCATTTGGCGTTGGAACTGAATTTCGAGCAAAAGTCGACCTATTGATTGATTCAAACCAGTATGGAAATTGTTTAAGAATGTGTAACCACTCATGCGATCCTAACTGTTCAACACAGGAGACGATCGTTGGAACGCGATTTCACATTCCGATACGTACAAACAGACCTGTTGCAGAAAACGAAGAGTTGACAATTTCATATGGAGATGGATACTTTCAATTTGAATTGGTTTGTGCTTTTACTATTTTCTAAATTAATAGGGGTTAAATTAAGGGGTTTTTCGAATAGGTTTTTTTTAAATCAAACTTTGTATATGTTAACAGGAGTGCGAGTGTGGCGCGGATAACTGTATCAGCAAAAGAAGTGGCAGCTGAATAATACTTTTATGAAGTTTTACAATTTTTAGAGACTATTTTCGATACGTATGTGAAAGTAAGAAGATATGAAACATGATACACTATTCTTCAAAACTCTTACTTACTGTTTACTTACTGATACTTATTGTTTCGGTTGCTTTTCTATGATTCAAATAAAATGGATAAATACTTTTAGGAAATTTTTTTGGCTCATATTGAAGATAAACTCACTTTGCTCATTGCAATCGTTGCTCCAGCAGAAAGCACAATATAGTAATCATCAATGTTGCACGAAGTCTACGTATAATATATAACGAAATGCATACGTTTTTGGGTGTACGAACAAAAAATCTCATGCACAAATATCACTACTTGTCATTCTTTCTTTTTCATTTTTGAAATTCATAAAAACGCATTTTAAACCGGCCGTTACATCATCAGTTTTTTTACCTTGTTACTACTTTACAAAGTGCGAAAGGTTTTTTAGGTAATATGGTACGAACAAAAAAGGTTCCCAAGCGCCGACGTACCACAATGTATCGAGACAAAATTACTTCAACCCCTTCCAAAGAGACGACCCAGAAGGCATTGACTAATTCTGATAATATTAAGCCTTATAAGTATGTTAACAACATACCACCTTTTCAAATACGTATAGTTAAGACTTATATATAGTCATGGCCATTTATGTATACATTCATCTTTGTACTTAGGCAAGATTATACGGCATCAAATCCAAGAGGTCCATGTTCACCGATAAATCTACTAATCAACATGGTATCATTTCAAAAATGGGTTTTTAAAGCGGATTTTTAAAGAGATGTTTCAAGATACTACTAATTATCGGATTACTTGCGGTGCTCTAGGAGCGCTTCAGGTAAATACATAACTTTACAGCAAATTATTCACATATAATAAATTTATGGAACTAAACTACTGCTCGTGTTTTTATTAGGAAGCGACTGAAGCGTATGGAGTTGAAGTATTCAAGGACGCCGATGTTTGCAGCAGTCTTTCCAATCGCGTCTCTGTCATGCAATGTGACATTAGGTTGAGCCACCGATTCCGAAAGCGCAACTGAATACGTAAATAAATGTGTGTCTTGTGTAGATTAGATGTACATATATCTATCGTATGTAAGTATCATATTAAAATTATACTTTAATCGATACAAGTAAACGCTTCTCGGTAGACTTGTAGTTTAAAAACATTATATATTATAAAAATTCATACCACAAACTCCTCCACTATACGTATCAAGATAAGTAAAAAGTGTTTAGCTTTTTTCAAATGGAGTAAAATTTTTAGAAAAACAATAGCTGATATACACTGATGAAAAACTCCTAACATTCTATACGTATCAACAATTAATTAAAAGATTAAAAAGGAGTAGTATTCTCATCACTCGAATCACTGGTATCGCTAGAGTCACTACTGCAATCCTAAATAAAAGAAAACACAGATTAACACACGTTTCATATTCATGTTATTCAAATTTTTTCATATGAAAACAACACTACTATATGTATGTCGCTTACATCATCATCGTCCTTCCTGATCGCATCTGGAGGAATGGGATATGTCACCGTTCTTTTGCCTGCCGGATACTTATCAACCCCCACAATTGGACCTAAACCGTTTGTCTGGTTCCAAACTGCATTCATCATTCTAACCTTATCCGTAGTTCTTATTGTCTTTAATCCTGGGGGCGGAACACGAAGAGAACTTAAACCTGGCGGCGCTCCTCTATCACAACTGCCGTTGTCAGGAGGAGGTCTGTAAAATGGACAACTTGCCTTATTACAGACGCATTTCTACAAAAGAACCAAGCACGTCATGAATAATTAATTTTATCGTTTTTCCCATAATACGTATTTCAAAAAAGCATAATTGATAAAAAAAACCACTCACAACTGGTAGGTTCAACTGAGGATGCTTTTTTACGTATACTTCTTCCTGTAATTTAATTTTTCTAGTTGCAAATATTCCAATCCGGTACTGTAATCCACATTTCAGAGTTTTGAATTCACAGTTGGGTGTGCAGCTTGTTTGAATAAATCTTGCAACGTTTCCACGAGTATGTGCGTCGAGAAATAACATTGTCTCAGTTCCATCATTATATTCTTCCCCAAGAGGAACACAGTGTTTGTTCAAAAGGCGATCCCCTTTCTTCAAGACACCAACAAACTCTCCTATAAGTTGACCAGTGCTGGCTTGTTCTTGGAGATAAATGCCCATCTCATCATCATCCACTTTGCTTCCACCAACCTTAAGTATATCGTTGTATCCATTTACTTTTGATAAGCGTCTGTTCTGGCACGCATTCTCATGACATTGATTGGAACACTCCCACCCCTTTCTAAATGTTGGACACCTAGCTGGATTACAAGCTTTGTTTTTACTGGTACGGCCGCCACAATCCGTGCATGGCAAAGGACCCTCATATTGCTCTACGTATCCTGGATCATTCTTGAGTCGTTTCTCCATTGATTCCTTTGCTTCACGGTTATCTTCTACATCATCTATTATATATAAGTATTTAATAAAAGTCTTTATTTAAATTTGTTAATCGTACAAGGATTGCTAGCAAAACCAGTATAAATGAAAATTCTTAAACTTTAGACATTACTGTTATCTAAATTAGAATATCGATACAATCGCTCAAATTCTTCTGCAGACAGTCCATCATTAGCATCACCTCCTCCTCCTCCTCCAGCAGCACCAGCCATATCTTATAAAACTCGGGCTTTAAATATAAACTTGATCTTTTAAAAGTTTAATGTTTTTCAAAGTACGTATGATATGAAGAAGAATGTCATAATATGCATCAGTAATTTAGTAGTGAGCAGTATTACTTTTCGCAATGTCACAAAAAAATTCCTGATAAATATACTGGGATGGGGAGACGGTAAAATAAATATGCATATTAAAAGAGAATCCATGGCACCACTAAAGGGACTCTAAATAAAGAACGGAATAATGTAAAATATGGTATCCGTGATACATATTACATATGCAGCGGTAAGAAGATAAAGATTTTGTTTGTGTTTGGCGCCTAATAATTGCAAAAAAAGACGTTTCCTACCTTGATGCTTCTTTTATCAAGCGCCACATTGATGACACGCCGATGAGTATTGAAATGTGCATTCTATAATTATTTTTATCATCAATAATGAGATGAAAAAATAAGTTCAAAATTTGCTTGATTTTTTTAATATTAAAGTTTCATTGATGGACAATACTTATTATTATTACTAGATTATTACTTTATAATTTCCTAATACGTATCAAAGAATTCATGATTTTCCAAAAACAATACATATATATCACGATATTCAGATTAAATATGTAAGTTAAATTAACTGCTTTTTCAATTCATCATTCGTTTACCAAAACTAATTCATATACACGATTCAATTAGCATGTACTTATTACACAAGTATACAAATCTAAATATTATAGTTTTATCCATTCTTGTTCACTATATACGTATGATTAGTTGGATACTGGGGTTGTGGCGATTGCTATATTCTTCAAACCGTCGAGCCAGATTGTATGCAAAGTTCACATCCTCATCTTGTTCGTCTTCTTCTTTTTCTCGTTTTTCATCCTCCGGTGTTTTATTTTCACGCTCTTTTGCAAGGGAATCAATGTAGCGCTCCAGACGCATCCTTCCTTCATTTTTACTAAGGATATCATTCATGGTGTAATAACATCCAATCATCTGAACGACAGAATTAATCAGGTCCTTGAATTTTGAGTCCTCCTTGATGTGGATGAAGTCGATCGCACTGTCCATTCTCTTAACTCGAACGATACACTCTTCCTTCACCAAATACGTATCAATGTAATCCACGTCTCCTCCGACTTCTAGCGGAATTAAATAATCTGTAAGATGAGAAGTTGTCCCATCCAGTTCTCTGATTGCTTTTTCCAGTTGGGGCGGAGGTTTGGCAACTACACGAGAAATACAATAATAAAGTTTAGCATAAATCAGCATACACATGAATCTAGTTTTCATACGCGCACTAGTTATTATATAATTATAAGTATGTATAATTTCTTACCGACAACCGTCGTTATCAAAATCGACAACAAGTTGCGATCCCCGTGAGTATAAATATAAGTACTAAGATTCATGTCCTCTTTTGAAATAATCAAGTCCGAAGGGGGCAAAATCCCATCAAAGTCCAACTGAAATCGCCTGGCCCTCTCTTGCAGTTCCCTTGCTACATAATTCGCATACTTCAACATTAAAATTTCGTAGTGGAATTCTTCCATTCTTATATTCTTCAGTTTCAAACAGACTAACTAATTAATTAATCAAAGTATAGTATGAGTAGTTTTAAAAAATCCCGAAAAAAATTTAGTTGCTTTTTTTTGTGACAGACGAAAAACAATCAACAATACGACATGTAAAATCATCTGCTTTAATCAAATACTACAATACTTAAAGCAGCAGCAATAGCAGCAGCATGCAATGTGGATTAGATATCATACGGTGTTTTGTGTTTTGGTGTGTTTACATGTGTATGTACGTGTATTGCAGGAAAGAGGACGAAAAAAAGAAGGACAATAATGCGGGCGCCGAACAAGTGGGGAAACATGAGACCCTTAAAATGTGTTTATACATATTGTAAGTATTGCTTTGTTTTACAGATAGCAATAGTTATTTTTTATTGGGTTAACTAAAATGCAAATCAATGTCAACTGTCGCTATCAATTACGTATTTATTATAGACTCTCATTAACAAATATGATAATAGGCCAACATCATTATAAATGTTTAAAAATTTATATACAAAATAATTCATTTGTAATAAAAAAAATACGTATCTTATGAGACCAATTTCAATTCAAGAACCAACAAAACTTTATTGTATCTTTCTGCAAACGTAGACGCGTTATAGTTCAATTAGCAAAGCTCAAAATATGATGGAAATAGGGACAAAGCTTATTTTATATGGTACTGATACTTACGCATTTGAATGAGAATAGATCAACGTTTTTGAAAATTTCTCCGATTTGACTTCCAAACTTGGCCATCCAATTGACTTCATCTGTATACTCTCCTTCAAAAAATTTATCTGGCGTCTTTACACGGGCTTCAATATTTGGATCGAATCGTATCAACCGGAACCAAGCTTCATTGGTAATATGCTGAATAAACTGATTCTCATAATATCCGGGACTTTGGAGTTTTTTCTTGTCCTTATCCGTCTTCTTTAAGTATCCGTATAAATGATCCTTGTCCTTTTCCGATATTAAGGAGTTGAAATGGTTTCTTTGATTTTCAAGATCCTTGTCGTAGGGATAGAGCTCTTCCCAATAAAAAACTGTGCGAATCTTTCAATCTCTTCATTGGAAAGACCTATAAATCTGAGGACTTCACGTTTGGAAAATTTTCCAACTAAAGTTTCTCTGGCCTTGTGCTCCATGAGGTGAGGAGAGGAAGTCGTTAGTAAGTTTTGGATTTCTTCCATCCGTTTGTCTGAACACTGAAGAAGGAACTGTATGGAAGAGGCATACACTGGGTCAGCACAGCATCGCTGAAAGCTTAGTCTTGTATTCACTATCGCGACATGTAATAGTACGCTTAAAACATTCAGAGGCTTCACAATGTTTTTTGCAGCTTGATACTCCCATTCAGTGAGAGGATGGGGATTGTCCTGATTCCTTTCTTCTTCCATACGTATCCTGGAGATGTGAGGACTCATGTGGCCAGTGTTGGTTGAAAAACAGTTCCACGCTTGCTCCAATAGAACATCTGCGTCAGTATTTAATTTGAGGCCTTCATCATAGAATGTGAGTATCCGATCGGGTAACGTGAAGACATTACAGACTTTATCAGTAGCAAGCTTCCCGATGCTCACTGCCAATACTCTTCCTGCCGTATCCGTGCTAGTTATTAAACCCAAAGTTAATGCTACTGAGCAGCCACGTATCAGTTTGGGACACGCCTTCAAAAATAATACTAGTTTTTCGCATAAACTCTTTGCTATTGAAGTATCTGTCAAGTCCAACCCTTGCACATCCAGTTCACTATATACAATTACAAAATTAAAATTAAAACTTAATTCAATACATCCTAACAAATGAAAGCAAAAATAACTGAATATATAAAGTAATAAATAAACGTACCTGTCAGATTCAAAAAGATTGATCCGTTCACCGTCGTGGGTCTTTGCTATGTATCGCAATTTTTCCTCAATTTCCATCATGACGATGAAGACATTGATTTTTTTGCTTTTCATGTCAGATTTGATCATTTTTATCTTTTCATTAAGTCTCTTTGTGTTTGGTGGTTCCAATTTTGGTGGCTTTGCTTTTCCTTTGACAACAACCCAATCACTGTCACTACTCGCACTTGTGAGATCAAGTTCAATCTTGCACTTTTGAATTAAAGTCTCATGGTCCTTGAATATTGGACTGCAGGGTCTAAGATGTTCATACAAGCACCTTCTGAGTAAATACGTATGGAAATCCCAGGAATTTTCAAGGGCAACTCTGTAAGACACGAACGACGCCATCAGGTTCAGTTTGGCTCTGAAGCAAGCCTCGTTCAGCTGTAAGTATATGTCGTGAATGATTAGGGAAAGAATCCTGTGAGTTTCACTGATTTCTTCAAGTCCTTCGATAGTCCTTCCTGACACGATAATCGAAGTTAGTATTGACAATTGGCCAAGAGTTGGAGAACCACGACAAACAATGGTGAGCAGTCCTTTTTGAAGTAGCAAGTTGACTCCGATGAGATCTGCTCGGGATACTGTTTCCCAATTTATCCCAATTCTCTTACACTTGCCAATCACAAAACCAAGGCGTTCTCTGGAAAGCAAGTAATATATTTATAGAATACGTAGTACGAGATTTAATCTATCAAATTTTTACAATCTGAAATAAAATACGTATATCATTTCTTACATGAGACTGCTTGCCTCTTGGAAGGAACAATCTGTGGCTTCCATAACTCGATCCACCATATCTATTGAATACAAAGTCAAAAAAGAAACATTACTATACAATAATATAACATTATAATTGCATAATGCTTTATCTTCATTGCATGCGACATTTAAAAATATATATATATACCTTTTGGAAGGAAGGAAAACATGACGGTCATGGGCAGTAAGGAACATTGTTCCCAGAATCCTTGAATGATAAATGGGACATGGGTAAGAACTTGCGCCAATTCTCGTCGAACTATATTTGCTCCTTTGAGGGAAAGATTTCCGTATCTGGGCAAGATTATTGATAACCGTTCAGCAACTGGAATATTGATGATTTCCTGTACAATTGGTCGAAGGTATTTGCTGATTTTTATATCGAGTCCTGGCAGGTTTTCGTTCAATAATTTTGGCTGAGGCAGATACGTATATATGTTGAAGTAACATGAGTTTCCAACAGCTGAAAACATTTCTTGAAAAGTTGGAATTGCTTCTTGAATGTACGACATTCCACTGATTTCTGAATCGCTCAAGACTTGACGGTAAAGCTCCTTTGCAATCAAATATTCACATTTGATATAGTCCCGAAATAAATTGAGTACAATTTCATCGCATTCTGTCAGTATCCTGTAGGACGTTTCCTTGCTCTTGGATCCATCGACACTCCTTAATACCGTGCAGAGTGGCAGTTGACACGATAGAGATTCCTTTATTGTACTCCAGTAAAGTTTCATCACACTCCAGGTTGCTTTATCATAATTCTCCTTTGTTGGAAACTTTAGCACCTCGACCCTTTGGAGACGATTCCAATCCAGTTTCCTGACATTCTCAGTCTTGAACGAACGAAGTGATTGAAGATACGTTGAGTATCCGAGAAAGCACCTTAGGATGAATTTAAACGTCTGATTTGATAAGCAGAATCCATCCAGTGATACAAAGTCTTCTGAACTTGCAACGGCTTCTCTAGAATGCTCTCCGAAGCCTTCCAAAATTTTTCGCAAGTGGGACTCCCACTCTTCTGTCGATGTCAGGGCCATTATTATTATTATTATTAAAAGCAACACAAGTTTGCATATCACTTTGATCTACCAAAATAAAAAAACAAATCTCACTAAAAATACGTATGACATTAGAGAATGATAGGATAAAGGAATTGATTGAAAAAATAAACTTACTTAATTTTCGCCAATCGCACACAGAGTACTTTCGTGATGATAATATTTATGTCAATTTTAAAATTACTCAAAAATTCTAATAAGTATGCGTGTCAACTTACAAATGAAAAAGGACAAGTCCAAATGTCATGATTATTTACCATGTTACAGTGAGAAAAAATGTGTCCTTTTAGGAAGCCGCTTGCATGATGAAATACGTATAGACATACCATGAAAGTTAAGGTATGAAAAGTTGGACTTTGTTTAACTTGATACATACATATATCGTGCAGATACGTGCAGGTGCGCCGAATGAAATAGCCATGTAATGATTCTCCACACAGATATTTTATACGTAGTAATGATTGCATAAATACGTTAATTTATTTAACTATTATCATCATCAATAAAATTATAAAGTCATGTAAAAGTTGGAAGAAAAAAGCACGTGTATTTCATCCCAATTCCCGTCAGCTATTATGTGCACACGTACAAACGTACATATCATGTTCATCCCCAGTTGTGTTAGCTTTTCTGCTCTGCACAAAGCACAATAAGCTTATACCTCTTTGTCCGCACTAAAGCAGCACAAAGAAGATGTCAGTCTGTGTACATTTGCATGCCTTTGCGCACATTAGTTAAGAACATATGATTTTTTTAAAGAAAAAAAAATATTCGAGTTGTTGTCGGTTGGATCACTCTCATCATTCCGTCAATTCCAATTTATTTGAAGCTTATTGTTTGACAGTTACAGTTACTCTTACCTTTACGTATATCTTAAAATCATACTGAAAATGACGTTACACAATGTCATGGTTCAAATCAAACAGAAAAATCTGGTTGAAGATCAAAAGAGCTGCTGGGGTAAGTATAATATTCTGTTTGATATATTCTTCTGCTGATACGTATCATTTAATTTTAGCGTACGGCTAAATGCAATTCAATACTTATCTTAGACTATTTCATGTTCTCCAAAATTAAGGATACACTGTACTGGTAAAGGACCTCCCAAGTGAGATCACTGCTGAAGATCTAATAGACCTGGGCAGTGCGATTGGTCCAGTAGTGGAAGTCCGCCTCTTCCTCATTAAACGGGAGGCTCACATCAAATTCACTAGGGTCGAACATGGAATTCAATTCATGGAGACGCTTGATGGCCAGTCCTTTAAAGACTCGACAGGTATGATTATTATAATAATAAAAATTACCATATTAAATACGTATGTGGGAGTAAAAGTCTTAATAGAAAAACGGATCGTCTTTATATATTTAAGGTTCCTCCTTCACGCCAATCGTGGAACCTAGTTGGGATTTTCCTTTTTTGGTGTTGACAGGACTTCCTGAACGGACAAGTGAGGTTGGATTGATTTCAAACTTGCAAGCTTTTGCTCCAGGTGCTCTGATGAAACGCGTGCACTCTATCGAGAATGGCAGAGCTGTGGTCGAATTCAAGAGTCAAAGGTATAACCAGTTTATGTTTATGTATTATTGCTTCATTCCCAATTGCTAGAAAATAACTTAATTGGAATATTTCTTATGATTCCAGATACGCAAAAAAGTTAAAGGATAAGTGCAAAACGACACGACTAGTAGCAGAGGGTAAAGTGGTGACGGTGACCTGGGAAGGAGTACGTATCTTTAATTTCGACTCTTTATTACTTCACATTGATTATGAAAATCTAGAACTGAACCAGAGTCAATATAATTTGATTACTTTTATTTCAGGCCCCGTGTATTTATATCAAAGGCGTGAGCGGAATCAAGGATAAGAAGGAAATACGAGAGGCCTTCAGCTTTATTGGAAAAGAGCACATTTTGGCTGTCGCAATGTTGGAGAAGGGTATATATTTGTATTTCGACTACAGGAAGAAGTGTGTGGAAGCATATTCTACTATTCAAACTCCTCTTGAATTGACGAAAGCGGATGGATCCAAAATTGAGTGCACCTTAAGCCTTTTGTAAACTGTGTTTAATGTTAAAAATATGAATTTGAAATCTAAACATACTTATGAACTTACGTATTGTTTGTTTTTGTTTACTGTTTAAATGTACTATATACGTAAAAAAGGTGTAGTTTAAAAAGTAGCTTATTGAGTATCAAGTTTATTTAAAAGAAGATAATTCATCAATGTGTGTCAATAGACAATACTTACAGTGATCAGTTACGTATTCTTACTTAATTATCTAGCAACAGTGTCAATATTTAACTTTACAATTTACAATACAATCATTGTCACACATATTGTAATAATCACAAAAATGCTATTGATAACATATACGTAACGGAATAAATACAATACTACTACTACTACTACTACTTCTGCTACTACCACAAAATATTCTGTTGAAATCTAATCACGCAACTCTCCCTCCGTCCTATTTTCATTAAGAGCTGAAACAAGAACATTTACAATCGCTCTAATCTCTTCAACTACGACAGAATTATTGTAACGAATAAGGTTCTTGAGATCTATGGATGCCATCATAGTGTGCATTGGTACAATTTCCATGTTTACAGGTCGGTCACCATCCAATTCATTTTTCAGTACCTGCAGTTTCTGCAAGTTCCACTTGACGCTCACATTGTTTTGTCCTTTAAATACTCTCAAAAGAAGGCCCATCGTTTTGGATTGTTGGTCAATCACAAGTCGTGTCTAAAAAAATGATTCGACCACTCATAAAACTAAAATAGGTCACAGAGATACGTAAAGCCAAAATTATAAAATCATGTTTACCTCTTCAAAACAATTTGTAAGTAGGCATACTGTTCCAAGGAGAAGCCGAGATGTAATTGGCAACCTGCACACATACAGCGAATCTCTCCGGTCACGTTTGCGTAGTTCCGTAAGTATCATGTCGCAAATAGTTGTGTGAAAGTCTCTGTCCGACATTTGTGACCTCTCGGCAACAGCAATGTGAGCACACAAAATATGCAACAATTTCCTTTCCGTCTGTAACAAAAAACATACACATTTTTTAATTTATAAATGCAACTTCACTATTGAGTAAACAAAACGTATAATAATAATACAACACTTACATTTAATTGGAATTCATCTGATCCAAAAACAGAAAGCAATTTTTGCTTGCCATGTCAGATACAGGGATCTTTGATAATCGACTCAATTTTCTTGGAGTATCCGGCGACGGGAAACTTTGACCCCAAGAAGCGTGCAATCATATAGTCGTACATGACCCTAATGGAAGCGAATCTTGAAAACGATGAACTAAACTCAAACGCTTCCCTCACGACAGACTCCCAATTTAGAGTGTCGACCTTAACAAAAACAAGAACAGTCATTATTATTACAATAGGCAATCAAGCTTATTGTGACACGGATACGTATATTTAAAACAATAGAATTCAAAGCAACTTACATTATTAATTACAACGTTCATCAATTCCACAGTGTCCCCTTCTTTGTCAAAGTAAGAAGTACGTAGCCGAGTAAGTATAGATTCAACGCTCCCCACAAGAATACTTTGCATTTCTCTTCGATCCAGATCCTTGACCATTTTTAGTTCTGCCTCATTACAACACTGTGGTACTTTCTGAAAAAACAAAATAAAATAATCTAGCAAACTTATGACAGATACGTATAGAACAGTTTACGCTTGCAGAAAACAGGATCAAACAGTCATACCTTTTGAACTTCACATCTTGGACTTCCATTCACAATATAGGACTGAAGCTCTGAAATCCACTTGCAAGCCAACTCCAACTTTTCCTCATTCAGCTCCTCCGATGAAATAAAGTAGTTATCATACGTATCCACGAGGTAATTGATTCTTGAAGTCTCTTCAATGACCCACTCCTTTCCAACGTTTACGATGGCTTGCTTCACAGTATTTGGAAGCGTTGAAATGTCAAACAAAATTCTATCTCTGGCGACAGTATTGAGTGCAATCGAACCTGAAACAAAAAGATTTATCAAAAAGACGAAATTGTTAGATTGACAGTAATCTTTTGTAGATACGTATAGGACAAAAGTAGAGATTTGACAGCTTTCAAAGACTTACTTATATAATGGTCGCTGAAATCAGGATAGTTGTTTTGGAAGACTTCAAATCCCAAGTATCCAGAAAATAATACGTGCACTGGTTTGAACCATGTAGAGGATGAACAGGGAATCACAACAGTCACCGCAGAAAACAGTCCACACAAAAATCCAACATTTCCAAGACTAGAACCGTGGTCTAATAGATTAAGCATTGTCAACAGAAAACTTCCTCCATCCTTTAACGTATTCAAAGCTACTTCAATTTCTCCAGCCTCTGTGAAAAGTGCTGTTTTCACTTGTTCAATAAATTGAGGGCCTGTAGTTCCCATTTCCGTATCAATCAGAGACGGGCTTAGGTCTGCAATTAAAAAGTTGACCTTGTCAGGAAACTCCATCTTGATTTTGTTCACCAAATCTTGCACATCATTCTTCTTCACAAGGTCCATATCATCATTGAGAACAAATCTCCACTTGATAGGCTCTTGATGGAGAATATGGTCGGGGCACACAATAAAGTCAATGTCAATGGATTCCTTCCAGGGATGCATTGTAAAGGCAGTCCAATCCACCTATTAAAAAGAAAGATTTTTTTACGTGTCTTGATTAACACTATATGATACTACATGATGTTATCATTAACTTAATGAAAAAACTTACCTTTGAGTTTCCACAGTTGAGATTTAAAAAGGTCGTCATTCCGACTACTGCTCCTCCGGATGGTGGACATATAACACCAATGTTGTACGTATCATCTGGAGTAGCTGCTTCCCCCAAAACTGGAAACAATTGTTCGTTCCCAGCAACCAGCGCTTCAAAGATACGTCCAGCATCCATAGTGAAGAGGTCAGTGTTGAAATGAAGCTTCATAGAATTTGGGATTGCTTGCCACCGGTCCACAACTTCAAAATGGTCAGCACGTCCTCCCTCAGGCACAGTATATACAAAATTGTGGATAAGACGCATGTAGTCTTGATAGGCATCCGTCAACTCTGGTATCTACACAAACAATAGCCAAGTTTTTAAATTAATACACAAATGTATGTGCACAAAATAGAATGCCTCGTAAAAATATAAAGTAATGTATCTATAATTTTTTAAATCATACCTCAATTTTTTCGGATTGAAACAAAGCGGTGGAATCAATTGGCGTTACTTTATCTCCACTTGACTTTACGTAAATGATGATTGGCAAGAACTCCAACAGTGCTCTCTTTGGAACATGTACCTCTACATCTGTATCTTCCCCTCCGTCTTCGCTGTCAGGTGAATCATCTTCAAAAACTTCCTCTTCAGGGGCCTCCTCTTCCAACACTTCCACTTCTGGAGCCTGTCGTTCAGGTTCCTCTCCTATGGCCTTTTCCTTATCCAATAATTCGTCTTCTACAGCTTCCTGATCAGTGTTCCCCTCCAGAGCCTCCTCTTCTTCTGCATGCTCAGTTTCCTCCAATACTTCTTCTGGAGCTTCCGTATTATTCAAAGTAATGGCTATTTCAGACTGGACTTCCTCACTTCCTTGAATTTTAACCGCTTCGGCTCCTTCACATTTGACAGTATCATCAGGTCGTGTCTCTTCTTCATGATTCAATTCAGAAGTAGGTTGAGAGTTGATCTCCCCTTCTTCGGGACGACCACAAGGTACAGACTCTGAAATCATTGTAAAATACAAACATTCAGATATTGTTAGACTTGACACGCTGTCATAATCATTATTTGCTTTATATCACTACTTACCAAATGGTTCCGTGGCCAAATCGGATTCTCCTGCTTCAATACGTATTTCCTGCATGGCGGAGTCAACCTGATACTCAACAATTTCGAAAAGAGTTGAAAGGTCGCACACAGACTCATCTTTCTTTTCCACTCCAACAGCACCTATAAGATAAACATTTACTATTTTTATTAAACATCTTCACACTTGATAATTATAAACACATAATAAAACGTATATACTGGAGATAAAAATGATTGAATATCGTGACTCACCAGCATTGGACTTTTCCAACTTTAACCGCTCCTCTAGCGTTCTTACAATTTCCTTGGAGAGTTTCACAACCACTTCGACAGTCTCAATGGGAATATTACGCTTAGCAAGATCTTTCATACTTCCTAGAGCTTCAAGCATGTCGTCCAGTAACGTCAACATTCTCTTGACCTTCTCCAAGCACTGTGAAATGTCAGTGCTATCCAGTTCATTGCGAACTAAATAAAGAACTCGCCAGGTTCTTTTATAAATCTCACCCAAGTTTTTTTGGAGCGGATCCATGATCAATTACGTATCAAGACACTCAATAAATCAAATATAACTTCAGCAGTTTTTTTTTCAAAGTAATAAACACAAAACTTTGGAGATGTTGATCCGTTCAAGTCTCGTAGCCTTATGACAAAAAAACGGAAAGATCAAGTGAGCACAATCACAACTAGTGGACACAAAAAGCTGGCAACAAGTTTCTGTTATGTTATGTTGTGCAGTTACTCGAACCAAACAAATAACTACATGCCTATACTTAAGAGAATCATGGACAAACAGAACCGGATAGGAATCGTACGAACAACAAAAAGTGCTATCCCTATATACGTACAGTAATTCTAAAGGGACTTTGTTCCTGCAATATTTGCCTTCTTCCTTCCTCTATCTCTCTCTCTTTCTCTTGTTCTTTGTCTTGTTCAAGTGACAACAGTCAAAACAAAAATAAATGAGTGTTCGAATCGGTTTTTGTCGGTCGATACCTTTTATACGTGATTAAAAGACTGTTTCCACGATTCTCTTATCAATTACACTTACATATACGTATCGGAGGGTGTCCCAAACAAATAACTGGCGTACAGTATTGCTATTACCACTACTAGTACTACTTCTATGTATAAGCTAGTATAACTACCACTTCCTGCTGGTAAATAATGGAACGATAAATTTTATCTTCTCCATTTATCACATTAGCGAGGAATTACTGAAAACTTACACATACAATCAAAGAAATACTAACAATCCGACACAATGACTAACGACACCAGCGCCTCTATCGACAAAAGCCATACAATATTTAACCATAGGTTTATTATTCTAGTTCAGCTATATTCTGTTAGGTGGCGCAAAAAATCAACCCATAAGTATTCAAAATCGATTCTATTTAAAAACAAAGAAGAAGGATTGGAAATGTGCAATCTCTATAAATCTGCACGGTGCAGAAATCTCAACGACAATAACACTTAATTTTTTACAAGGCAACTTAAAGCAGTACAAACCTAAAACTACGAAATTAAAACTATAAACATCGAGAAATAACTTATACATACGGGTGATATTTTTTAAATTATTCATGTTAGTTCTTGTTCTTATTTCACCACCGTCTATTTCATTTTTTTATACATTTTGAGTGACTTTGCACAAAGACGGATTGAGCCTGACCTTTCCGTAACGTATACTTAAAAAATACTACACGTAAATCGGTGCACTAAATCTGAATTTTTAATACGTATTGGGAGCCCCCCACCAAAACACTTACTGATCATTACTTTTAAAAAATTGGTAGTGTCAAAATAAAACATCCTGAAGATGACTGATAAGTAGTGGATAGTGTCGATTAAAATTAAGCAGGTTTTTTAAAATACGCTGTAGTGTCAAACAAACATGTTACCGGCGAGCTAAAACAATCACAAAAAGCTAAAACCAGTTTCAAAATAACTTTGCGACTAGGATGTTCACTTTGATTGACTAGTGAGTAACAGTAATTATACAAGAGACAAAAACTACAGTCAGTCGATACGTTATAATCAAAATGGATGGAGAGGAGCACGGTAAAAGACATGGATACATTTACAAGAAGGAGAGTAAGAAACTACAAGTTAACATTGTTTGGTTTGCATCATGCCATAAAAGACCATTTGACAATTGTCAACAATACTCTTAGAATTTTTATTATTGCTTCTACTTCTAGATACTTACGCCACTGGAGCCAGGAAAGAAGAGTTGGCTAGGATCAAACGTCACAAACGATACGTATCCATGAGGCATAACGGTCCGGCTAAGTGTAAATGCGTCGTTGATGCAAATGGCTTCAAGTGTTACAAAAAGGCGAAACTGGAAGTAAACGGAAAACTGATAGAAAAAGATGGAACTTGCATCAACAAGTCCTATAATTACGAATGCAATCCAACTGTCTGCGGCAAAGGTTGTCTTAATCAAGAGCTGCAGTCGTTTTGTTCCAAAGATGATATCGGCCCCGTATACGTTAAAAATGCGGGTAGATTCGGTCTTGGACTGTTTGGGCGGAAAAGGATCGCAGCGGGAACTGTGCTAGGTGAATACGTAGGGAAGGTCAAGTGTCACAAGAAACAGAGTCCAGATGTTGATTCTGATTACGCCTTTGGGATTGGAGACGGATTTTCCGGTCGTTATGACCTACTAATTGACGCTGCAGAATTCGGAAACTTTATGAGGTTTGCTAACCACAGCTGCCAGCCAAACTGTATTACCCAGCAAATCATTGTCGGGACACAGTTTAGGATCATAGTCAAGTCAACCGAGGAGATACGTAGAGGCGCACAAGTGACAATATCTTACGGGAATGGATATTTTAGTTTTGGTCGGGTACGTCATTAACAATATAATTTTCACTTCACACGGTTGTTTAGTTTTACATGACAAAAAAACAAACAATGTTATTCACATTTTTTAGAAATGCGACTGCAGACGCAAAGGATGTATCAGTGCTTCTCAACGGAACCAAATTAAAGACTGACAGTACAGACTTTGGTACAATCTAATACGTATGAGAAGTACAGTTACAGTGTTCACAAAATATATTTTATTATATTTGATTACTTACTAATCACAAAACAGTTTCTTTTAATAGTTTTATGTACCGATCCAATTCCAATAAGTATAAACAAAAATCAACGTCAACAAAGTCAACTTAAACTTGCACTTGAACACATTCCAAGATGATTTCTTCCTAAACTTCTGCGTCATATCTGTCAGCTTTTTCTGGATAAATTCAAGCACAATAATCAGTTATCATTTACTACATGTAAATTAATTACCCTGTTATTATAGACTCAATAAATCTGATTAGTAAAATCGTAGAATCAATGTTCATGTCTGCTTCTTTTGCTAATACGTAATTATTGGTCATAGTCCGTTCAGCTTACTTGGAACTTGATCTCCAAACTTTACACAACAACGCCGTCTTTTCCATAGATGGTATCCGGTTTCACTCCTTATCGAGCATGCAATCTTAAGCTGATGCCTTCGATCCTTCTTTTTCCATTGCCTATCACGTCAACTTCATAATCATCTTGGCGACACCAATTACTGTATCCTCCTACTTCATACGTAATGCATTTGTATGGAGTACAGCAACAAAAAGTCCTCCATCGGTTCTCAAATTCAGGTGGTATTGCTCCCTTAAACTCTTAAACTTAGGCCATGTTCCATAACAAATACACCCAAAATATTAAAAATATCGTGGTTTCATGGTCCTATTTTTGTGTTACCGTTATCAAAAACTGCAATTATGGATTAAATTATCTACACTGCTTAATTTAGTAACACTCACAATTTAGTATTTATATTGCACATACTTAAAAATGTCACAACTATTTTATCTTAATTCATTTGCTTATATGCCTACATTCATACAGTGAAAGTTGAATTTTCGCCTTCTGCTTGTGACTTAGGAGTGCACATAACAGCTGTTTACTATTTGATGGTGCTGAAAGATACGCAAAAACAGAGTAAAAAACAAAACATGGATTATGATTATGGTTTGCAGTATAAAATACAAGCCTCATGTTTGAGATGGGAATAGTGAACACGTGAATAAGATTTATGAGAAGAAAAACAGGGAATGATTGCATAGTGAATAACATAATTAGTCATAATTCATGTCATTTAAATACTAATTTTATAACAGGTAATTATTTCGATTTCGGATTGAGCCATTATTGTATACGATCGTTTCACATTTAGGGTCCTGCCAAGTCCATTTCTTACATAAAAACCGTTGCTAAAATGCAACTTACACTATCTTAATATACGTATCCAGTTTTGCAATATAATGATATTAGACAAAAAATTACTAAAATTATTGCTTTTAAAAACGATTTAAGATACGTATGTTGATAAAAGTATTAGAGAAAAAACCGTCGTCCTTCATCAAAGACCAATGGTCTATTCAAAAATCCAAAATTGAGTTGAGAAGGGATGTCATCTTTAGTGTTGTAAAGAAATGCGATGTTTGGCTGCCTCATGATTTCGAACAACTCGTAAAGTTGTTGGTTTGTGGCAAAGTCAAGTGCGGTGTATTCCAGTCTTTTGTTGGTGTAGATAAAATTGCCCGTTTTGCATGTTTTCTTTACGTGCAGAAGCAAAACCTACAAATAAAAATTAAATTTTATTTCACAAGCAATAACTACAAATATCCTATAAGTATGTGAAAAGTATCTGTCATGTGATGACGATAATTTTTTTAAAATTACCTGATAAATGGCTTCAGTCAATTCACTTTCTTGATACGTATTGCATTTGATGTTGCGTAGGATCCAAAACACATTGAGTTTCTTTTTCTTAATAACGTGTGAAAATTTGGTTCCATTTCCAATGTAATGATGCAACGGAATTCCAGAATATTGGCTCCTTCCAACGTTTACGTAACATTTTAAACCGATTTTAATCTGATCAATGTCGAGGTGGGTTGGAGCAAGCTGTTTTTCTTCCATGTAGATTCCCACCGCAACGTATACGTAGAAACGTGTTTGTATTGATCGATAGCCTTCTAGTTTCTTTCTTAAATCCTCAAATTGTTCATCACGGGAATCCAGCTGGTTATTATTATGAGTATTATTAGAAAATAATTGGTTATCTAATTCTCTGTAATCTGGAAGGAACACATCTCCCAAGTTAAATGTCTGCGTATGGAACCTTTAAAATCCAAAAAAATTGTTATCCAACAATATTGTTTTCATAAGATCAAAAAAATTTCATACGTATCTACCAAATGGTTTATTAAAAACTTACAAAGCGGCTGGAATTCCGTCACGGTTATCAATCGTTGTAACATTTTTATCAACCTCATACACCAATTCCAATTGATCAAAATGAATTAGATTTTTACAGTTCAGATTTCCACATTTTTCCAACGTTAGCCGTGGGCATAGAAGAGAAACTCCTTCATCTAATGTCAGTTGGGCAGTTGCAATAACCTCGTCATTTGATACGTGATTGATATACCGCTCTAAGAGTTTGCATCCATTTTGAGTATTAACCAGTTCCATTGTGTATTTTGGAACTTGACGACATTGGTTTACACGAGAAGACAAAATCTTTACCTATTATTAAAAAAACAAACACACACAAACACAATAATATACGTATTAAGTTGCAAATAAGAAAAAATTGCAAATCATGTTTCTATTTAAAAATGGAATAGTTACAATAAACATATATACATTACACTTACAATTGATAGTAGAGCTTGTTTTCGATATTCTGAAGTACACGTTGCAGTTTTTACATCATGGAGCAAATGGCTATCAGCTTTAAGTACGTATATGTCAAATAATTTAAGATATCTCCATATAAAACCAGCAGCATTGACCCCGGCTGCAGAACGTTGGAGCTTGGAACGTTGTATAGCCCCAATAAATATCGGAATGCATGTCTGCGCGATAACATTTTCCAAATTGTTTAACCTCTCTTTGGCACCATTTCCTGGGATTGACTTATCAACAAACAATACAAAATGAAACGCAGCTGATGTTTTATAAAGTTTCGTCGTTATCCTTTGCCGTAAAAGATTTGGGAATTCAAATAATTGTATCACTTTATCACACGGTGGAAAAATAGGGTGCAAAAAAGACATTGCATTACTGAAATAGTAACAGAAAAACGAAACAATATACTTAGATATCTGTCAGAATGAACCAGGAAAAGGGATTTCAAAAATTTAATGAAGTAAATTTTACCGATTTTCATTTACGTATTCATCTTCTTCTGTTCCATCGTCAGATGAATAACAACCATCATCTTCAGACGTATCACTGAACTGTCCCGAACCGATGATCCTTTCCTCTGCATTCTCGTCGAATCCACCTCCTTCATATTGAAGTTGGTCAGACTCAATTTGCATTTCCTGTAGATATATAAATAAAAATACATTCACCAATAATATGATTCAGTATATTTTAAAAAATTTTGATATGGCATGTTATTTTTGAAATTCATATAATTTTAATATACCATTTGTAGTTGTTGTTCTTCTTGTTCATGTTGTTGCTGTTGCCTCCGCTCCAATTCTTCATCATTACGTATTCGTCTTTCATGGTCCCATCTAATTAGTTTTCTGAGTGGAATTCCCATTTTTTGCGATATTGCATGAATTATGGGCCATTCATGTACAGTATCAATTGGCCAAATTGTTTCCAGGTTTTGAATATCTTCCGATGTAAGTGGCGCCAGAATTTCTTCATTTTGGTCGCTACCACGAATACCAATACTATTTTCTGAAGAAGCATGACTTTCTGAATGAACATCACTTTCTTGAGGACAAACATTTTCTGAGGAAGCATCAATGATATCTTTCGAAAGATTAATATCCAAAGGATCACCACTTTCCGAAGAAGTATCTGGAGGCACATCATAATCATCTCTTGAAAGGTTTTCTTTTTCCGAAAATGCACCACTTGTTCCATCGGAATTATTTCCGGTTGGTGTACAGTTCCTATTTTAAAAAAACTTACTTAAAATCAAACATGGCAAATTAGCTTAAACTACAAAGAGTATATGAAAAAACCAACATTCTTTCTTCATCCACCAATTCCAAGCTGATTGTTTCACTTGCAGAGATAACCTCCATATGTACATATTCATTGTTGTTGATGGTCGTGTCTGGAGTTTCATCAGGGTTTCTTGCATCAGAAGAGGTTTCCTTTGAAACCGACAACAATAAAAAGTATACTTAAAAAAATAGTTTGCACTGAAAGAACATACTGCTAAATATGAATCCAAAGTCGGTAAAAGAAAGGAAAAATACTTACCGCTGGACGAGGCAATAATTCATGTCTGCGTCGCTGCCTCCGCTCTGCATCCCACTGCACAATTTTCTGAAAAGGGACCTTATACGTATTGGCGTACCACCTTATCCAGTTCTTATCATAAATGGTGTAAATGGTCCATCGTTTTTCTAGTTGACTAATTTGTTCTGCAGTTAGTGGACTGTTATCATCATCTATGGAGTTATAGACAAGTTCAATGTCATCATTGTCTGATAATCGTGACATCTTTTTTATTGTTTAGAAAACTTTCACAAGATACGACTGGACTACGGCAGGAAATTTATCAGATTATGTTATGTAATACTTTTTCTTAGATGAAAAATAACTACATTCATGTCAAATATGTCGCTTTAATGTAACAAAAGCGTTCGAATGGTATTATATGTACACATTTATGTAAATTATGTACGTACATTTTGTTTCTGGTGGAATGTTTCAATGCATTTGGCTAGTCGCATAGTAAGACGTATAATAGATACATATATAAACAATATTTTTTGTACGAACAAAGTCGAATCCAAGCCTACGTCGTTTCCTTTTTAGTGTACATTTTTTTTTATTTTGCAAAAACTGAAATTGAAATTGAATTGGAAAGATTCTCATCATCTCTGCTTTCTCATAAACCTAAAGGATCACTCTGGATAAATAATAACAATAACTTATTAGTTTATACGTTTAAATAATAACTTGAGTGAAAGTTGGTAAAATTCAGCAACAGCAATAATAAAATGTCTGCTGGCATTTACGTATCTGGTGAGGTAAGGACTTTATAAATAAATACGTAAGAGAATATATATAGTTATAAGATATCAACAATATTATTTACATTTTGTTACATTTATACTTTTAGTGTGATAACCAGAGAGGTCTGCCATTGAATTTTCATCAGAATTGGATTAATAGTAGTAGTAAATCTAGTGACAGTTATTTATCAGTACCCAAGGACCAAAAACCGACAACAAT
>JAHZMX010006592.1:0-10310 GCA_027743895.1 Seira musarum | reverse complement strand
GAAGCTGTAAATTTGCACATAGATTAAGCTGACCATGCTCTATTCACTGGAAAAAGAAATTTTGAAATCGAAGGCGGCGTTAACATGAATAATGCATTGTCAGTAGGAACGACTATGCCTCCACGTGAATTATGGTAGTTGGTTAGGTTGTAATAAGCTTTCCTCGTTTATCTTCTGGTAATGTGTCAATGCATATTAATTATATTAATTATGTCAATATTAATTAGCTGTGATGTCATTTCCGATAAGTTCCCTGGCCAGATCAATTGGTTTTTGAGAACTAATTCAGTGAGTCAGTCTGAATTCACGATCATCTTTGTTGTACACGAGTTTGAATATTGCGGGGAAAGTAAACATTAAAATATGACGCTTTAAAGAGTCGCTCAATATACAGAAATGTATGCATTTTTCAATCCGGTGAAACTCTAAAAGCTTTGTCACGTTGACAATCTTTGTTTTTCCTTGCTTATTTAATAAATAAGTGTTAGAGGTAGAATAGTTGGCACCCTTTCTACAATTAATGATTGATAAAATAGTCAGCTAGCTTAAGACTCTCATATGAACCTCTCATTATGCATCTTACCAGTATTGAAGCTTAGCTAATATATAATTTAATATGAATCCAAGGTTGTTTACAGGCTCTGTTTAAATTAAAAAACTGATTTTTTATTCTAAAAAAACTCATTTCACAACATACGAACGTAATCATGTCTAAAATTATTATAGGGATGGCAAGAGCTTCGTGAATTTTAAATTGGTTGTTTTTCTAAGGAAAGTATACAATGTGGCTAGGTACTTTTAGTTATATATATTTAGCTGCTTTTGAAAAATTTCCAAATTTGATTGCTAGCTTGGAAAATATCTAATACATCAACAAATGTTAAATGGTTAAAGGGATTAAGGAGAGCCCATTTCGTCGTCCAATATTTTTTAAAGCTGATAAAATTTTACAATATGAGCTTTTTGCCAAACCATTGCCTGGTTAATTTAAAAATTCCATCAATTATGGTTTAGTTTTGCGTCATGAGACCTTATCTTCTTATTTTCAATTTTGATATTAAGAGGCTTTGCGTGGTTTAATCCTTTAATACGTGCTCTTTGTCTTAGGCTTAAGCTCGCTTTGTCGTCATTGCAAATTTAAAACTAGCTTTATCATGTTTACTGCCAGAACAGTAGTATTGCCCGGAAAATGGGTCTTTCCTATCTGGAAATCTTAGCTTATAAAATACAATCCAAGTTCTTCTTTTACATTCCTTGGCCGTTGCCCACAAAGTGGGACAAAGATTTCAGGAACCAAGTTGCATTGCCTCTATGGAAATCTATTCCTTATTACATGTCTCTATGTTGGTTGGCAAGTATGGGAGCAGTTACTGTTGGAACTGTCCCTTTGTACACTTGGGTCAAACCAAGAAAAGATTTCGTTATTTTGAACGTTTGCATTAACCTAATTGCTGGAGGAGGGGCACTTTTAGCAGCCATCGTCTTTGCGATTCTATTCCATCAGAAGTGCCTAATTGTTACAGCGGTCAACGAGTTTAGAAGGCTTGAAGAATTAAGTACAGGTGAGATCTAACTTGAACTGACGTCGTCTAAAGTCACCAAGGTAAATAATTACATCATGATAAATGTACATTTCAGTGCGTCGCAAATGTGGAAAACAAGTGACAGGAAAGAATGAAGCAATTACACTTGGACTTACCATAGTCCTAGTGCCAGCACCAATCTTTGCTGCATTACTAGGCGTGTTAGGAAACCATGATCCCACATATTTCCTCGTGGATGAAATGTTTCCCGAGAAATACTATCGCACGTATAATCAAATCATTTTAGCATTAATCATTCGATTTATGTTTGTTTTTCTTACTGCCGCAGAGTTTGCTCGCACATTGTGTTACTATACTCCAATATTATTTTCTCTGTTAACTCAAATTACTGAAGTTTACGAAGTTTTGTTAACCACTTGCACGAAAACTGAAACTATTTTAAAACGCCTTATGTTACTTTCCATTAGTTTCAGAATGATCCAAAGTACATACGAATGGAGTCTGTACATAATATTGGTTGGCTCGTTCTGGGTAAATGTACTTTGCGTCTGCATTTTGACGAAATATCGTCGCAAATTCCCTACAGAAATGCTCCTCGTGATTTTTTTTCTTTTGGTATTATTCATAATCGTCAATTACGTGTTTATTCCTCCTGCATGCCAGCTAACAGAGAAGGGAAAGAAAGTCAAATTTGTAAACCAAGTACGAGCAAAAATAAGGTATATAAAACAAAGAATTCGACTAAATAAAAGAAATATTCTTAGCTTACACGCTTTTAGACCTCTTCAGTTCTGGTACGCCAGATTTATGGTATTTGATAAACAATTTAAAACGGAATATTTGGATTATTTCATCGTTAGGTGTTTTGATGCTATTTTATCTATTGGGCAGGTTGAAAAGTACGAATAAAATCCTCACCGTATGTCAATGTCTTGCTATTATTTTCTAGTTTAATGAATAGAAGTATTTTTAGGAATTCTGAAAAGTTTACATTGACATTTAGATTTAGCGTAGGCAAA
The DNA here is from genome assembly GCA_027743895.1 of Seira musarum. Classification (NCBI taxonomy): domain Eukaryota; kingdom Metazoa; phylum Arthropoda; class Collembola; order Entomobryomorpha; family Entomobryidae; genus Seira; species Seira musarum. The sequence goes on along the minus strand of JAHZMX010006592.1, from coordinate 7,747 downwards.
TAGTTTTGGCAACTTCAAATACAGTTAAACTGGGAACTTAAACATCCGATTCACATAGAAACAATAAATAGGTATTAGTGCCTGATGTCCTACATTATGTCAGTCGTATTTGTTAATGGAAAAGAGTCACGGAAACTGCAACATCAAAGGACCATAGACGCTCAGTAGTCATTGCCAAGCCAAACGCAAATATCTCAAAAGAGCATTCGAGACCACTCACGAAATTTGGCATGAAGATAAATTAGTCCATTGCGATTTTTTTAGGACCAAAATCAGGAATGGTCTCGGATGCTCTTTTGAATTACTCAACTTTCAGTGGGGGCATCTTTTTCCCTAATGGCAGGAAAGTGTTACCAACGTGAATTTCGGCCTGGCTATGACTACCAAGCGTCCATCCTCCTTTTTGCATTGAATGGCGTTATGAATTTTAATCGCCTGGAAATGAATACCGAGCAACTATGGTCCTTTAATGGCCTGAATAACAAATTATATATTGTTGTATATATTGTGGTATATTTGTATTTTGGTTTTACAAATTTGCTAACATTTTTCAGTTATGTTACTGCTGATCTTGGTATTAGTGTTAAACATTAACGTTAGTCTAAATAAAATACGACGAAATATTTAGTAGAAGACCATAAAAAACAAAGACTTGAAATATTGAAACGTATTCGATGCAGTTGTGCAAAATACTTAAGCGATGCAAATAATGTCGAGCTCTTAATAACAAATGTATCACAATCTGATTCAATATGGACCAAGGCGTAATTGTCTTCTCATGGTTACTTGATCAACCTTGGATTATGTTTTATCCGACAGACGAGTCTTTAATAAGCGCGAGTCTCGTGGGTTCAGCAGTTGTGAAGGTTAATTGTTATTGGTAGCACAAATTTATTATCAACCTAATACAACCCTCATGTTTGTGAAACTTGCTTCCAATATTAACGCAAGTATTGCAACTCCATTTACAAGACAAAACAATAACCACGACGTATATAGATCCATAAACGTGGTTGAGATTTCTCTTTGGCACGTAACCTGAGAATACGACCTTAGTACGTGATGCTTATATTTTTGGTAAATTTGACCGCAGCCTTCGTCGGGTTCTTTACTACCATGCACCAGTTTTCTCGAAAATTGTTGCCAATCAATGTGCAGAGAGAAGTTGAAGTATTTGCGATTTATGTCAATAAACCATGGGATTTCAGACACCTTTAGAAACCGATGGTTGAACTTTGCAAGTGCCGCAATATCGCTTCTCTTATTTAATATGCCAGACTCAATAAGGACTGAAAAATCCATCATCACAGATTTGGTTAAAAACGTGTTGGCCCTCCACCATACAATGCCCTCAGGTGCAGCCACGTTGTTTTCCGGTTCATTGTTTTCATACATTACCCTGTCGCTTAGTAGGCTTACCAATGGACCATAGTAATGCAGCCACTTACTATTTTCATCAATCGAATACATAACGACAAAAGGACCGTTCAAAGTTGTGTGCGTTTTGGTTTTTTCATTATAATTTAAAAATACGGAGACCTTACTCTTTGGTAAGGGTACTTGGAACGCGAGGAGTGCCAAGTGCTGCCGCAAATATACAGGACGCTGATTGAGCCACAGAATGTAACTTCTACCCATCAGAGTTCGAGCATCCCACCCCAAAGGACAGTTTGTTGGAACGGCTTCTGACTTGATGCAATCTACTAATGGCGGTTCATATATTAGCATTCCATGAAAGAACATTACAACCACGGGTAATTGGCTTGTATTATTGAACACTTCCTTTAAAGTGGTCGGCAAATACGTAGGTGGAGAGGGTGTCGATATGTCAGAGTACATTGAAGAAGTGTATAAATTTCGTAGGAAAATAGTTAATACCATCCAGGACCCCAATATACCTGACAATTTTCCAAAACTTGTGTTGGAATCTTGTTCCAGTAGCACACCAATTAGTGTTAACAAATGACTTTCCCCTGAGATGATCCTAACTGTCGCAAAAAGTGTGAGTAGTGAGAGAATTACAATTAGCCACAATTCCAGCTTGAAAGGTGAAAGAAACCTTGACAACAGTTTAACGTCAATTGCTGGACGCTTTCGAAAATTTGGACCTTCGCCAATGACTACGTACTTATATCCGTGAAACAAAACTCCCTGGGGAAGGATTAGGGGAGAAGCTTGGGACGAGAATTGTTGCCACTTTACTGAGTCATAAGAAATAGATGAGCAGTTGCGACGAATAAATATTTCGATTGATGAATGCGAAACAATTCTATTCTTGTTGCACCCTCCACAGTTTAAATAAGAATTATAATCCCAAGGAATTTTGTACAGCTTCTTTAAGCCCACAAACGCTTGGCCCCGTGTATCTGTAGAATGTAGCCAAGTCCAACTTCTGTCAAGTTCTTGTAATGAGCTTGCCGTTATTGGCATTGGTTGCACTGTTTGCCGACGGCATACAAGGCCTCGGCTATCAGTTCTTACGCTGTTGCAAGACAAACATGCAAGTTTTACCTCGAAACCATTACCAATTAGAATAATTTTCGGTGGGATACTTGCAGGAATCCATAGATCTTTGTTTTTGATTAGTGGAAGCAGAAGGTAGTTTATTGGCGTCCAATATGTATGATAACCCATATTGCACCAGTTGTATCCAGGCAAATAACTAATTCGGCCGACGACATCTTCCTTATAAATTGTGGGCACCTGTGCGGTACAACGTTCCCCATATGATTTCCCCCAACCGTAATATGCCTTCAAAAGGATATCATCGTCGCTGTAGAACAATTCCTCATTTTCCAGACTAAGATGTTTTGACAAGCCATGATTAATGTTAGTCTGAATTTCAATGCAGTGTGGGAAGTTTTTGCAAAGTTCTAGAACTATTTTGTGTAAATCCATGGAGTGAGAAGGAGAAACATTTTTTGCCAAAAAGTGGACTGTGCACTTTTCCAAAATTTCTTGAAGCAATTCTTTCCCAATCCATGTTGATTCTAAGTCTGTTTCTTTTCCAAAAACCTTTGAATGAAATATCACGAATGCCACAAAAACAACTTCAATCGTTTCCGGCATCATTGTTTTTGTGATTATATGATTAGTTATTTTTAAACGAAAGTAGTTTATTATTTTATCTTGTTCACTATTGAACCTCTATTTGAATGTACTTTTGTCTCCAAGTAAACTCGAATGTACAAGTAATACAACCAAGTTTTTGTATTAATTCCGTACAGCCGAAACTTCAAGTAAAGTGTTTTTGTTACGCATCCTAAACACTGAAATTAAATGCGCCGGCAGTTGTATCAACTAGTAGTCTAGTGGTTACGATTAAAAAACTATGCATGAATTATGTGGAATAACCTCCGTTCAATTATGCATTCTACCATGCACTTAGTAGAAACTTTATTAGTAATGCATCCAAGGCAAGAAAAAAACAATAGGCACATGCGTACGTAAGTGTTTGGAAGTTTCATAAAGCAAAAAAAAATAATCATCGTATGAGGGTTTTCAAGTGGACATTGTATTTTTTCAACAGCATTAAGTGAAGTATGCTAGAAACAGTGGCAAGGTGCTTTTATAGAATTGAGGTTAAAATCTTAGGGGCCCACATGTAAACCTGCATCCAGGAATCAAATGACACGCCAGGTCTCCAAGTATGTAAATTGCACCCAATGCTACACATCTCATTTTACCATAATAATTCGAAGCATTCAATGAATACTAAAGTATCTTAATTGTAAGAAATAACAAAATCCAAAAGTTTGAGTAGTACCAAATGTCATATTTTTATTAGTGCAGGCAGTATTTAAATGTTTAGATACATATAGGTACGCATACATAAACGAGAATTCATTTTATGATTTCAGCAAAATTTTAGCACATTATCATCATTATACGTATTATCTTCAACTCTCCTTTCAAATTCTCTTTTAAATACCACATCTACTGCTAGCCGCTATGAGCTTTGTGCAAATTTGTATTTTGTATAGTGGGATCTTTTGGAACTAACAATTAAATTTCCATGGTTTACTTAATTAATCTACGGTTTACTTTTCTATTATTTCAAACAACGTTAACATTTATACTAGAGTTTTGCATGAGGTGCAAGTGCAAAATTGGCGTTAGTTAAAGTCGGATAACCTAAAAACGATAATAATTAACGTGAAACAATTTTTTTTTACGTTGGATAGAAACTAGAAGGCAAAATATCTTTAAGAACAGAAGCTTGTTTTAAACCTTAACGAGGAAACGGATTAGAATATTTCCAAAAAGACTATCTTTAATCCAATTAATTTCGAGATGCCATGAATTAATATGTTTTTGATACACATGGCGAAAAATTCGCGCATACAACGAAGCGATTTTACAATCATTACTTTCACATACAGACTCACATACGAACCAATTAGTATGAAACAAAAAGCAGCAAGGGAGTGGCCAACGGCAACTGTTGTGAATATTATGACCACGTTTCCACTCACGATCAGCGATGGAGTCCCAAATTCAATTGCTACATTTTCAATGCTATCCAACTCAATAATTCGTTTCCATTTCAACCAGATTCCCTGCTCTTCAAATGCAAATACCTTTCTTTCAATCGATTTCTGTCGTTCGAATTCGAGTTTCCGTTTCGTCTCGACAACAGGAACTTTGCCTACGTATATATCTGAAATTTGGTTTCCAACATCGCGAATGATTTTCTTTGCGTGTCGATGACAGTATGATTTTTGTAGGACTAATGCTTGCTTGATACACATTTTCAAAATATTGTACAATCCTGCTTGTTCATTTTCTTCCAAGATTTTCCTCCATTCCATGTGAGGAAAATTTTCATGGTTTTTTGAAATATTTGAAAGAAGATCATATGTAATTGGCGACAATTCTGTGTGTGCCAGCAAATAATATTTTCTATCGCTTGTACGGTTGACATGCCGACCTAGAAGTGAAATGCTAGCAAAGTCCTCGTTGAAAAATAAACTTTGGGAAACAGTTTCTCCAAACCAATCATAGCTATTTATCTCGCTGTCAACAACCTCGTACAAGGGTTTCCCCGGGATTTTAATAAAATAGTAGAACATGTCCTCTTTGCTGAACTTAACAGGTAAACGGATTTCGTGGCGGGAGATTGCCAATTCTACTTCAGAAGCTTTACCAGCATCAGTTTCGTATTTCTCTTTGCCAACAATTGTTTCGCTACCTGGTCGGTAATAGGGGCCAATCTAGTGTATATCTTGAATGAATCGTTAACCAACTGCTCAATACTTATGTATGGTTCGGGAAACCTAGGTGCAATGATGTTGTAAACGTTTTTGTGTTTGTATGCATTACTTAGAACAATCCCAGTAAGGAGTAAGGAGGCTATTACCCAACGCATAGATTTCAAATCTGTTTGACTTGTGGTGAATGGATCACTTTGTTCCAGCAACAGTTTAAATGACCGAAGAATTCCGTTACCTGCGGTTGTTTTCAAGGTTTCAAGGTCAATTTTGCTGTTTTCATTCATTCCTGAACCTAGTCGTTTTGTTGACTCGGAAACAAGGACGTAAGTAGCAGGAAACATGGTCACAATACAGAGTAAAATTGCCATCCAGATTGCTACATCGAAAACGGAAAAAAGCTCCGCAAATGCTAACTGCGAAGCGTGTGGTTTCCCGCAACTTACGAATGACAGTGCCTCATAACTGATGGAAAGCATCGTTGGATGATCATTGGATGCGGTAATGTATTCCAATCCAAATACGATCTCCCCTAGTTGTCTTCCCGCAGTGTGGTTGATGCTTGTATTTCGAAAACAAGTGCCAACCATTCCCTTCCTGTTCTCAAATGTATGATTACCCATAACAAATTCTTGAAAGATCAAGAAAAATTGTGTTAAGTAATCAGTATTCATATCTTCGAGTAAGCCAAATTTTGGATTCAAAGCTGCTTCTCGAGGATGGCACGATCTTTCTTCAAGTTTAAATTCGATGCTTGGAGGAATGCGACCGGTCTTCCAATGAGTTACATCTTGCTTGAAGTAATGGTCTGGGTCTTTCAAAACATTCCATGTTATGTTTGTAAAGCCAGGATGAAAGGGAATTTCGGTAACATCAGCAGGATTCCTTATGGTTTTCCAGTTTTCTTTGGTACATTGGGTGCAAAGTTTAGTGGCAGTCAAACTGGATATTGCAGCAAATCCGTTTTTCTCTTCCACTGTTAATAGGTAACCCTTGTGAAGGCCTTCTTTGTTGCTTAAACTAAGTAGAAAAAAAACTCCTGTTAAAAAATACTGAGTATACCCGAATATAATGTATGTGTTATACGCTCAACTCAAAATAGTCCTTAGTATACTTAACCCAATCTTGGCTACGTCAAATCTAAATATTTCAAAAGAACCATGTTGCTAATTTACGAAATAAACTTCTCAAAGAACAAAAAAACCTATGAACGAGCCTTCTGCTTTGAAAATGCAATAACGAACAACTTTCTTTCACATTCATTGGTTCATAATTTCGAAAAAAAGTCTGAAATACTTTTGTAAAATTGTCAGATATTATATGATTGGCCGATCACGTGTGTGATTGATTCAGCTTGATCTCAAATATATTTATAGTTACTTTAACAACACGCTCTTAATAATGTCAAAACGTATTTGATATCATTGGCCAATCACTGGTTTGATTAATTTGGCTTGTATTTAAATATACTTCTGATTACTTTTGAAATACGTTACGCATAATTTCGGAAAATATTGTTGTATGATTTGCCAATTTTTAAGTGTGATTGGTTCAATTTGTGCTCAATTGTAATTCTGATTACTTTAGAAATACGTTCTGAACAATCCACGTTTGAGTAATCCTCTTCTAAATTATACAAATTCGTCCGTCAAATTGTACCATTATGACATTGTTAGTACATACTTACCCGTAACCTGAGTTCATCATCCATGTTGCTAAAATCGTCCTTTTATGGTGTAATTTTTCAACTGTTTTCTTAGCCAGGACCAAAATTTTCAAGTAATTGGGATTGAGAGGGGATACAAATATGCGATTGTCAAAAATGTCCGCAAATTTATTCCAAACGTAATACCATTTATACTGAGACAGCATCTCCGATTGCGGGAACATATCAATTTGGATGAGGTACTGCCAAGGTCTGATCCTATAAACAAATTCTCCCGCATCAATTCGAATGCAACGTTCGTTTACTACATCCGAAGCTAGATATGCGAAGAGCATATGATGGCGACATTTTTTCCTGTGAACACACAGATCAACAAATCAACACGACAAGATTATATTTAAAAAGAAGGAAAGATTGCGAAAATTTAAAAATTTGTTTGGTTCAGTTCAGAAAGTGTAATAATTGATAGATAACTAGTCTAAATGGCTCATAAAACATACCTGTGTACTTTATAAGTCAACCATGTAAAGGTATGTGACAAACCGTCTGAGCGTGTCTTATTTTTATTCAGAGGATAATGCCGCAAAACAACGGGATTTGTAAATGGGCCTATATCCACACTCTTAAAATTGGTAATGTGAATAAAGCTCGTCTCCCCAATTTGCTTGAGAAATTGATCAAGATTTACAACTCGGTTGGTTACTTCAACATAATTGCTTGAACAACTCGATACTAATGATAGAAACTGAACTACCGTATATTCTGATATAGAACGCCCCGCGTTCTATTCAAATTCTCCCTCTCAACCCCCCGCGTTCTATATCAGACCCGCGCTCTATTTCAGACCCGCGTTCTATTCATTTATTAAAAA